>JASAMX010013048.1:0-20537 GCA_030248175.1 Microlaimidae sp. YZB2_3
TGCTTATAGTTTATAAGCAAAAAATAACAAAACGTTTGTTAGATAATAAAAAATGTAAATAAATTTTATTAAATATAAGAAGAATTATAAAGTAATCTATAACTTCTTTTAATAGATTTAAAGTGTAGTTAAAATTCACCAACTTTATTTCTGTATATCTAAATTTTTTTAAAGTGATTTTTCCTAGATTATCAAGTGATTCTTCAATATCAGTTGTAATATGTTAGTTAAAAAACCGGCAAACTTAACACTTGTGTTTTTTGGTGTGCTTCACGGTATAAGCTTGCTAATTGTAAATACCATTTATCACGACCGGACAAATGTCAAATAAAAAAAAATCGCTACAAATCGATTCTCTGTTACAAATTCTATCTATGTATGGAATTTCAAGTCATGTAGATTTTATTCGCCGAGTTAATTGTTTTAAATAAAAATTGCATATACATCATAATCGACCGCACAATTTTTCAGATCACAAAATTGTAATTATCAATCGATTTTCGGTTGTCAGTTGTATTTATGTTCTGAATATCAAGTCATATAGATTTTATTTGGCGGAGTTATAATTGTTTTAAATGAAATTTGCATATACGTCATGATCAACCGCACAATTCGTCACATCACAAAATCGTGATTATCAATCAATTCTCCGTTTTCAGTTGTATCTATGTTCCATTGTGCGAGTCATATAAATTTTATTCGGCTGAGTTATATTGTTTTAAATAAAATTTGCATATATGTCATGATCGAACCCACAATTTGTCAGATCAAAAAATCGTGGTTATCAATTGATTCTCCATTGTCAGTTGTATATATGTTCCAAATTTCAATTTATATAGAGTAGTTTTGAATGACGTCTTTACTGTACAAGAGAGGGTACAAAAAGAAAATAATAAAACTTGAAAAAATCGTAGTTTTCTTAGTTTTTTTAGTTCAAATGTATGCTTAATTAAAATTGTTACACAATGATATTTTCACAATATTAAAGTGCTTTAATATATTAGTTTGTGTGTGCTAAATAAATTTTGGTTTTTTTGATTAAACATCACAAAAGTTAGAAAAAAGCATCACTAAAAAGTATTTTCGTGAACAATTATTTTGAATTAGCAAAAAATAAAGATAGAAATTGGTGCTTTAAAACTAAATTCCAACCTATATGGGGTTTTTTAATGTTTTGATATTAAAAACTATTAAAAATGTAAAAATTAAATTTTTTAAAAAGTCCATTGCCAAACTTTTAAATAAAGCATTTTTTGTAATTGAAACATTGAAAATGTGAGAACCAAGCGCGCCAGAAGCGCCGTACCTACGAAGCAACCGCTGACCGATCATTATTCGCAGTGTCCTAATTTCTTTATTATTAAAAAAAATGTTTGGTCACAGCTTTTTTTCGTTTTTAGAAAATATACAGATTTTTATTTCTAAAAATTTTTTGGGTTTGATTCAGAAAAATGTTTTATTAAACTATTCGTTTTACCAAAAATTGGTGCATTTATACCAAAAGTGAAAATTTAGTGGTTCATCTCGGGTAATGGGTACATATACCAAGTTATATACGATCATAAAACAATCAGACCCTTGGCTACTGGTTAAAAGTTTTTATTTTTGTATAACATAATCACACGGCTAATTCGAAACCTTACCCTTTAAAAATTAAAACTTTTTTACTAATATCAAAAAAGTTTTTCTCCCCAGA
Organism: Microlaimidae sp. YZB2_3; assembly: GCA_030248175.1. Taxonomy (NCBI): domain Eukaryota; kingdom Metazoa; phylum Nematoda; class Chromadorea; order Desmodorida; family Microlaimidae; species Microlaimidae sp. YZB2_3. The sequence goes on from JASAMX010013048.1 coordinate 1,697, forward strand.
GTATTTTTCAGCAGTCAGTTTTTGCATTAATTACAGAAAACTGTTCACATGTAGCTATTGTTTTTAACTCTTTTTTTATGCCTATGATATGCCTAAAGAAAAATATGGATTTTAGCCTGATTTTATTAAAATTTTTATTCCAATTTTTTTATTTATTTTCTGTCCATTTTTAACTCCATATGGTTGGGGTCCCATATTGCCCATATTTTCTGCTCTATTTTGTGATGAATTTTTATGGAATACTAAAAAAATTCCAAGGGAATGCCTTTAATAATTTTTTTAGGGGGCCGTTTTGGGCAAATGGACCTTTTGAGTAAATAATTTTTCGCAGCAGTCAGCGCCCTTGTATTTTAAAACGTCGTTACTACGACACAAAAATTGCACCATCAGTCTAAAATCAACGTGACTCTGTCTCATAATGTTTATATTATTTGTGTGTTAAAGAATAAAAAAGAATTACGATAAATGGATAGATCGTCATATCACCTATCTAGCCATACTTGGTTAATTTCTGTAACTATGCACATAGCAAAAAATAACAGCCAGTGGCCGATATTAAGGCTGTCCGAATTTAAGTCAGTTTAAGACCAATTATTTTTTTCGGGATTTTGACTCATCGTGTCATGGTAACGAAAATAAAAAAAAAAACACAAAGACTCCGCCTTGCCACGCCACGGTAGGGATCTAATGACATAAAAAACGCTCATTATTTTTGAGAGTTAAGTTTTGCAAGACCACATAATATATGTATAAAAATTATTAATATTGGAAAAACATTTAATTTAACAGACTTTGCCTACTAAAAATAAATTTAACATACTTATATCATTTTACTGCTATAATATTAATTCCTACAGTGATATAATTATGATAGAACATTTCTTTTTTTGGAGAAAGTTCCCAGACACATTATTTTTGTACAAAAACTTAAGTTTGTCACTTTTTTAAATTTAATATAAAAACAGCAACTGTAAACTGATAGTCAACAGTCCAGCACACACATGTTAATTATAATTAACCTATCCATTTCCGAGATGAACCCACTTTTAAAATTTGAGATTTGTAAGAATTGTTAATTTTTTTGTCAAAATAAAAAAATGACAACTGTTTTTATCGCCTTACTATGAAAATGTGCTGAGACAGCAGCACAGCAGGGGCGTAACCAAGAATGGTTGACTGGGGGAGGGGCGGAGCGAGAAAAGGGGGGCACAATTGTGTTTATTAAAAAAATGCTAAACAGAAGGTTGGGGGCGGCGGAGGCCCCCCACCCATGGGGAGTCTGGGGGCTTTAGGAGCCCCCCCCCCAGAAAAATTTTTTGAAAATAGAGCCAAGAACTGCTATTAGAAACCTTATTAAAAACTTCAAATTTAGTAATTTACCAGTCCATCCATAATCTCTATGAATCAATATTTTTTATTCTAACAGCGAGTACCTCAAAGTTCACATCACATTGCAAATTACTGCACGCAATTATTGCATTAAATAATTTATCGATTAAAACCATAAATAAAAAAAACCACCTTTTACCAAAGCCAAACCCAAAAATCAAGCAAGAAGCCAAAATATGACTACCATATTCACAGTATATAGTGGCCCTTGAACAATGGAGTATGGAGTATCACTGGTCTTGATTACAAAATAACTTCTTGTTTCAATGAACATCCTTAATGATTTTTTTAAAGTCAGTCGTTGTAGTAAACTGTTAAAAAAACCTTTTTGACTGATACAAAAAATTTTTCTAACATATTTTTCCTATTGATCTTCAAATTGTTTTATCATAAACTTTAGTCTATCTCATTTGGGGGGGTGAAGGGTTTATTTGGGAAGGGGCTGGCCCCCCTGGCTACGCCCCTGCGGCTGCAGCACAGTCGACATAAAAACCATTTAAAGGAGCACTGTCACAAATGAATTATAACCCACGGAAATCAAATTCCTTTAACCCCCGTGACGTACTCCTTTAATACTGAACCGATTCAGCTGAAATTTTAAAATGTTGTAGCCTTGTAGTGGAACACTCTAAATACCAAAGTTGAGTTAGGTAGGTTTGGTATTAAAGGAGCAGTCCGGTTCGGGCGTTATAGGAATTTGATTTGTGACAGTGCTCCTTTAATTCTCGGTTATTTATGTCTGTTGGTTTCAATAGAGTAAAAAATTACTATTGCTATTAGGCTTTTAATGTACAATCTTGCGGGTTAATATTAAAAATGTTTATTTAGATGAATAAATCAACACCGAGAACCTAAATAAAATAATAACCCGTAAGATAATTTCGTTATATACTATATACGCTTTTCACTTCGTCTGTTATGGTTTCAACGTGACAAAAAAGGCACAGCCAAGTGTATTTATTATAAAATTGTTTGTAACTTTTTTTGTCTTAGCCCCGACGGTAAATAGTTTCGACCTGGAAATGTCGTTAAACTATTTCAGTCGCGTTTGTTTCGCCTGCGTCATCGTGATATTTTTCTGCTCCGTCTTGACTTCACTTGTAAACAGAAAAACCGTCTCCAAATTCGATCTTGCCAGAGCGTAAGCGTCCCGTAATATGTGGATTTAGAATTTAGCGATTATGCCCTGAGAGTCGACTGTTAGATCAAGTATATGAACCCAGCGAAACATTAAAAAAAAGAGTTGCAAAAAATGTTTTAATTAGTTTATTTTGGTTTAAATGTTTCTGTAACTATCGAAGAATCCGGGTCTGCTATCAATGCAATAAGAATTAGTGATGGCCGCCCGGAGGTCCGTGCACCGGAACTCTTGAGCGAAACTCCGGTTTTCGCAGCTATGAAGCACACCCCGTATCCCTGCCCTATTTTAATGCTCCACCCTATCCCATGTAAAATATTTTGAAAGAAAACTATTTTTTTTTTCATTCAAAATCTATATTTAAACACGTTATTCCAATCGCATTTTAAAAATGCAGTTCAAATAACTTAATTTAAAGCGTGGACCTCCCGAGTTTTTTCTTTCATCTCCATCTGCTTAATACAGCCGCGTGCTTTTTTCTTTATAATCGAAATATACGCCGAGGGGCGTTCGTCCGCTTTTTGTTTTAAATCCACATTCGTTAGCTTTTACGCGAATACGGCGGCGTTTCGCGCTACTCTCAACACTCACCCGCGCAGTTTGCTGGATTTGCAAGTCAGCATACTACCGGAAATCCAGTGCAATATACCCGTCCGCGTCGGATCCTTCCTCGACGGCGGGAAATAGGTTCTGCGAGCCCTGGCAACTGCCCGACGACTGCGTGGTAGAGTTGTGGTAATTCGCATAGGGTATAGTTGAATTTGCATTCGACGTAGTTTAATTTGCATACAATGTGGATGGCTCGCAGCTGATTGCACGTTTGGTATGTGCTCAATGATTCTAGGACACGAGGGTACTAAGCTAAGAAAAAATACGTTTGCCACAAATATGTAAATTTTTAAAACTGAATGAGCTGAACTAAATTTTAAACTTTGTTTGAATGCGTAGACAATTAAACGTTACATAAGTCGGTTTGTTTTTAATATTATAAATAACATTTTTGCTTGCTTAAATATAATGCAATTTAATAACAAAAAACATTGCAAACTGTTTAAAAACATCGTAATAACTAAACGAAATTTTTAAAGGTCATTTTACACGCAACTTATAGTATGGCTTTTTAATAAAAACAATAAATATTATTGAAGCTTACTTTAAAGCTCTGGAGCTTCAAAACCTTGCCTTTGCAAAAAACTAAAAAAATAATATTAAACGATCATGAGTGGAAAGAGAACGCTAAGAAATTTATTAGTTACTGTTTTTCTTTATTTTTCTAAAACAGATACTTGTATGAAAATACGAAGCTTATTGCGCAGTTTTTTTGCTGTCATTTTTTATTTAGACTATTTTCATCGAATCTTGATTAAAATAGGGTAGTGCATTTAATTTCGGCACTTTTTCGTTTTTCCAATGTAACTTTTCACTGTATGGCCTGATTTTCATGTTTGATAGCTCATTTTAAAGCTTTTACGATATTGCGTTGCGTCATAAAAAATTCACTGTACGAAAGTTGTTTTTTTACTTAATTAAATCAGTTTAAAAAAAAAATGGAAAATTGCCGAAATTAAATGTATGCATTTAATTTCGGCACTTTACAAACAATCGATTGTTTCTTAGTTAAAAAATCATCATTTTCAAAAATTTAAAAGCCTATCATTATCTCCAGACAGTTTTCTTTAATTTAAGCTTTTACTTGTTGTTCAACGTGTAACTGGCAAAAAGTTACAGCTAAAATGCCAAATGGTATCAAAATGAGCAAAATTTGGGAAAAAAGTGCATTTAATTTCGGCACTTTTTAAAAAGACCCCCTTAATCGAGTTTAAGTGCAGTGCTATGACTCCTACACATTTCAACGTAGTCTTTTAACTATTTACAACTACAATTTAAGACCCGACCACTAAATTCAACCCGTTTTTACCTACAGCAATAGTGTGCCGAAATTACACTATTTTATTTTATAACGATTGCTCACCACAGACGCAACGTAGAACCACGGGGACTAAAAATTCGGAAAATGGACTAAATTTTACCAGGACAGTTTAGTTTTTAAACCAATTTATTGCGTAATCATGAAATGCCCATGTTCTAAAAACGAGTAACAATTTTTTATTATTATAAATCACACAATTTCACATGAAAATATCATAACATAACAAATAAAAAGCTCACGACAGTCATCTACATATAATTAGCTCTCATTTGAGCTATCAAACGTCGTATTCCGTCCAGGATTAGAAAAGATATAGTCCAAAAATCAAAAATGCCCAATTGGGAAAAGTGCCGAAATTAAATGCACTACCCTAATTAGTTTTTTGATAAAATCTTTGGAAAAAATAACTTCTGCAAAAATAGATTTCAGTAGTAGAAATGTTAAAAATATCTTCTTGCCTTTTTTAGTCCACTCTAGCTTAGGGAATCACTTGAACACAAGTTAATAATTTGAAGCAAGACAAGCAAAATGTGCTTTTAAAACCCAAAAACATACAAACAATTGTTAGATTTTTCATGTATGATATTTTTGTATTTAGATGTAAGTATAGAGTCGTGAGTAATTAAAATATTCCAAAAACAGATATTTGGGAGTCTGCAAAACCCCACCATTGCAGAGTAAACTTTATTTTCTTAAGCCTAAGCAAAACCCAAAAAATAAGCTAAACTTTATGATAATATTTTAATAATAGTGCTTTTAAAAAATACTGAATTAGAATTACTTTTAGAAAATATTTTACTAAAATGTTTTTGCAAGGTTATTAATAGCAATTATTTGCAATTATTTTTGCAGTTATTTTTTTCAAAGGCATTATTAAGAATTCATTTTTTCCATACACCACGAAAAATAACCACAAAAATGTTTTGACAGCACAATCAAACCATAACAGCAACCTTAATGTTTATCATCTTTCGAGTCGTCTTATAGCTTCTCAGCATTTTAGAATTTAAAAAAGAAATGCACGAAAATGTAGACAAATAACACAAAAATGTCAAACATGAAATTATTATTTTTGTTTTAGGTCTTCTCAATAATTTTTTTATAATCCTATTCCGCTTTATGCGGGAAGGTTATGTTTTTTGCTTGTCAGTACCCTCGTGTCCAGTACCCTCGTGTTCCCCTTGCATAATGTATCAATTTTGCTGCGAGGTTGTGGTGAACGCAATTTTTTAAGCCCAGTACCTTCGTGTCCAGTACCCTCGTGTCCAGTACCCTCGTGCCAGTACCCTCGTGTACCGTTCCCGTGCTCAATAGTACGTTAGGTATTTTCTTGCACGGTTTTCCAACTAAAAAATTAAAAGGAGTAAACAGTAGCGAGATCACGAATCTCACGTTGGTAATAAACAATTTGCATACGGTGTGTAGTTAAATTCACATGAGCATAGGTTACTCGCAGCTGATTGTACGTTAAGTATAAAAAAAACGTACTTTAAGTATTTTTTATCATTGATACAAATAAATTACTGTTTTAATGATCAATAATGAGATTGTATTTGAAACAAAATATGCATTAAACTATTAAAACATTAATTTATCCCAACGAATTTTTTTTGAAAAAAAATTAAAATATAAGCAACCGTTTTGAAGCACGGGCTAATAAAGGGGCCGCAAGTTCACCATCTGTATTTTTACTTTACTGAGCATCTCAATAATAAATAACTTTGCTTTTATTACAACATCCTATAAAATAATATGCACTAATAAAAAATGTATGGTTTACGAGTAAGACTAATCGTTAGTACTGCGTATTTATGACTTTCAACTACATTCTACGCAGTGGTATGAGTTTTGTGAGCATCGCAAATTTTGGGATAAAATCAAATAATTTATTTCTTTGTGCACCTAATTTTTGTACAAAAAACTGTATGAAGATTTTCGCATGGAAATTTTTTTGTAAATTTGCATATAATCATTTTTGTATGGAATAGCAAATTTGCATATAATTGGCGCAATTCTACCGTATCTGGTCTATTCCCTGGGTTCCGGCGGGAATTCGGAGTTTGAAAAGCGTCTCAGTCGAGTCAGCGCCTGTCGTACCTACGTCTTCGACCCCAACCCAAGCTACGAGAGTGCGTACAGAAAAATTCCCAGGTAAATATCTAAATTATTGTGCTCACATACATTTTTTCGCCGCAATTTACTTAAATTCGTGATGATTGTAGAGTGTATATTTCGTTTTTACAAACTGTGTTCCGTGTTTACAACCTTAAAAAATGTAGATTTTGTGTGTACAAACTGTTTGCGCAATAAAATCAGTCTTTCTCTGCAACAACAGCGCGCAGTAAACACGAAAATAAGAATAACAAGAGTTTGTCATAAGAATCTTACTTTTTCACACTCACAAAAATCATAAGATGAAGGATCACGACAGTAATTCCATGGTTACGGAAGTCAGAAGAAAAAACCTTTCAACTCTTTTCCACAAACACAATAACATTATATTTTTATGTCGTGAGTTGTATTTTCTTACTTGTATAACAAGTGTAGTATATTGTGAACAGTGTGCGAACTAGGTAGTAGTCTTAAGTTGGTTTCACGATGTAAACAGAAGTTGTTCAGTGCAAATATTTTCACAAAGTTATAAAGTTATAGAATCACTTTTAGCTAATTAGGATCAATTTTTCACAAGCGCTAAATTGGCTAAAACAGCTCCTCCCACAAACATTCTCACAGAGCAAAACATATATGACATGATCACGAATACTATATGACATTTTGAGAGTCCTTAAAATCCTGACGTGTTATTTCATTTGTTTACGCAAGGTTAACTGTGCCATTTTATAGGCATAATATACGCATATTTGTGCAAGTGCAGTGTGCTTCAAAATGCAGTGCGTTCAAGTTAGTATGCCCGAACATGCGCAAAAACACTGCTAATTTTTGAAAAGTGCCCATTTATACGACACTTGCCCCAATAACAATCGTTTTGCCATTTTCGCGCAAAACAATTATTGACAATGCTAAAAAATTGCACCAAACCGTTTCGCTCCAAAAATGGAATTCACATTTTTCTTAATATATTAATATAAATATATATTTTTGATTTAAGACTATCCGAAAGGGTTAATTCATAGTTTTTTTGGTAGATCTCAATACTTTCCGTGGATAATATCGGACCGCACTGACCCTGAACGCAATGAAACAACTTTTTCCGACCTTATGATCAGGCTGAATCATCGAGGGCGGCCCATAGACATATTAAAAATGGACATCGAACAGGCGGAGCACAGAATTATTCCGGAGATCCTAGCCAACCCGGATATAAAAATTTGTCAGCTGCTTGTAGAGGTAAGTTTGTATAACATTCAAAGTTCGCTCCATCATAAAATTGTCCTTCACAGTTCCAACGTACACTTTTGTCAGTTTTAAGCAAGTGGAGTCATAAAGAGCAACCTGGGTGTTTTATACAATTTCAAGTTTTAAACTTTCTGATTTTAAAATGCTAAAATTAAAATAATAGTCATGTAGTAAACGCCAAGACGATCTGAAATTTCATAAAACCACGATTATATCATGGAAGTAGATAATGCGTCAAAGGGGCTATAGCGCTCACTAAGACCCATAATTGGTTTAGTAGTGATGGGCGGACCCCCGGAACTGGAATTGAAAATTTCCGAAAATCCGTAATAGGAATCGGAAATCCAAATTTTGCCCGGAACATCCGGAACCGGAACTGCCCATCACTAATAATTGGAAATCTTTGCTGTGTAATAACAGAAGTCAATAAAGGTTAAAGCTGAAATTTTCCAGATCTTCTTGGAGACTTTTAACTGTCTAAAAATGTACAAACCGTCGTTCGTATGACACAAAAAATTACAATCTGCATCAAATCAACGTGACTCTGACTCATTTTGTTTATATTATTTGCGTATTAAGAGATAAAACGAGTCACAGTCACGAGTATTTTATGACGCTTTTGACTCATTGTGTGATATTCACGACGAAACGACGTTTTTTTAACCTTCTGGTATACACCAAAAATAAATATAATAAACCAAAAAACTCTTGTATAAAAAGTAACACCGGCATATGCCGTTCTAATGCATAATTCTGACTAATAATTCACTCGGATTTTTGTGGAGAATATGCTATTATAATGACATAACTTACTCTTTCCTTAATTAAAATGGGTTTATTTTATTTGCCCCGATTATAAAATCCGAATAAAAAAATAATGATGGAATACATGCTTTATAATACCGTAACTCAAAGAGGTGTGCATTAAAATGGACCATTCAGAAAATATGGCATTATTATGACGTAAGCCGGCGCTAATTTTTAAAAAGTTGTACATTTTTTGGTATAATATAATAATACAACACCGCGCAGAATGTTTTCAAACGAAATACAGTTTATGCTATGAAGCTCCAGGCAGACCACATCCTGTCGTTTTTTAAAACTTGCGACATTCACGCTTGTAGGGTAACTGATTTAAATTCGGTCAGCTTAATTTCGGCCACCGGTTGTTATGTCCGTCATGCACAAAGCTATGAAATCAAATACGTATGACTAGATAGATGAGATGAAAATCTATACGCAGTTTATTTCATAATTTTGCACATAACAAAAATAACAGCCGGTGGCTGAAATTAAGTTCTCTCCGGAGAGTTTTCGTAAGTATGGAAAATCGCGATTTTCGGCATACGAGATCTCGCGAAATACAAAAATGTTTCCATAAAAAAATTATAATGGGTGTTTAAAAGGCAGAAATACCACGATTATAAAGTGCACATTGCTTATATTAATGGTAGTAGTTGAAATAATTGATATTAAAAATCAGATTGCAACGAATTTTTTTTAAAACATTTGCAAAAAAAAAATTTCCAATAAAGAGGAACTGTTACCCTTTTTCACATACGTAAAAATTAATGGATTAATGTATTATTAAGGAAAGGTTTTTGTATTAATGGATTAATATACGATTTCCGTAAAAAAAATGAGGGTTAATTTTTTTAAAATTAAGGAGAAACGGCGATTTAATTTAATTTGGTGAAATGTAAAGCTCCAAATAGTATATTTTCATTGAAATTTATGATTTTTAAACGGCCATAATAGTTTTCGTACTGTTGATCTGTTGTGTCTGTGTGTGAATATAAGGCTTGGATTTTCAAGCCTCTTTTAGAAAGTTGAGCAGATGGGCTTGTGGCGCAGTCGAATAGCACCTGTCGTACCTAGTACCACAGTCAAAATTTGGGAGGCCAAGGGATCAACCGCCATTGTGAATAATTTTTATTGCCACATTTTTATTTAATATTAATTATAATTGTTTCAATAAATCATATAGATTTAAAACAAGAAAAAATATTTGTGAACATTTAAACCGCATTTGTTTCCTAGTTTTTGCCATTCATTGGATATTTCGTCTTTGGGATATTTTAAAATATTTTCATGCTCTTCTATAGACACCTTGCACTGGAACTCTGTTTATACATGAAGTGTGCAATATACATAAGTGTCACCATAATGGATAATTACCGTATCTCCCATTTATCTTTCGTAGTATGCAGATCAAACGATCTAAATTTCGCGCGCTTTCGATCGGTTGATCTGCATACTACGAAAGATAAGTAGGAGATACGGTAATCATCCATTATGGTGACGCTTATGTATATTGTATACTTCATGTATAAACCGAGTTCCAGTGCAAGGTGCCTATTACAATACATTTTATGTCTAATATGCCTAATACATTTTATGTCAGTAAAAAAATAATTTTTGTTCTGTGTTGCAACTGGTTTTTTATGAACAATCACGACGATTAATTCAATGTACACAAAGGTCTCGGAAATAAACGGAAGTGTAGTGCATTTAATTTCGGCACTTTTTCGTTTTTCCAATGTCACTTTTCATTGTATGGCCCGATTTTCATGTTTGATAGCTCATTTTGAAGCTTTCACGATACTGTGTTGCGTCACAAAAGTTTCACTCTACAAAAGTAGTTTTTTTACTTAATTAAATCAGTTTTTAAAAAAATATGTGTGCATTTAATTTCGGCACTTCACAAACAATCGATTGTTTCTCAGTAAAAAAATCATCATTTTCAACAATTTAAAAGCTTATCATTATCTCCAGACAGTTTTCTTTAATTTAAGCTTCTACTTGTTGTTAAACGTGGCAAAAAGTTACAGCTAAAATGCCAAATGATATCAAAATCAGCAAAATTTGGGAAAAAAGTGCATTTAATTTCGGCACTTTTTAAAAGGGCCTTCGTAATCGAGTTTAAGTGCAGTGCTATGACCCCTACCCATTTCAACGTTGTCTTTTAACTATTTACAACTACAATTTAACACCCGACCACTTAATCCAACCCGTGTTTACCCACAGCAATACGAGTGCCGAAATTCAGTATTTTATTTTATAACGATTGCTCACCACAGACGCAACGTAGGACCACGGGGATTAAAAATTCGGAAAATAGACTAAATTTTACCAGGACAGTTTAATTTTTAAACCAATTTATTGCGTAATCATGAAATGCCCATGTTCTAAAAACGAGTAACAATGTTATTTTTTAAAAATCACACAATTTCACATGGAAATATCATAAGATAACAAATAAAAAGCTCACGACAGTCATCTACATATTATAGATATACATATGTACATATATATATATATATATATATATATACATATATATATATATACATATAGATATACATATATATATATATACATATAGATATATATGTACATATATACATATACACAGTTAGCTCTCATTTGAGCTATCAAACGTCGTATTCCGTCCAGGATTACCCAAGATATAGTCCAAAATCAAAAATGCTCAATTTGGAAAAGTGCCTAAATTAAATGCACTACCCTCACAATGGTTAGCTAAAAAACATGACTAAAACAATAGACAACCGCTTGTTTTAGAAAAATGAAAAATGTTTTAGAAAAAAAGAAAGAGCAAAATAATTGGTTTTTTAAACTTTTTTTGCTCATTTTTTAGTTCACAAACGTCATATAACAATTACGTTTAATTCTTCTCAAGACCTTTGTGTACATTGAATTGACTGTCGTGATTGATCATTGAACGCGTTGAGTAAAAACTGTCCGGAGAGACAAGGCTGGCTTAATTTAATTCAATTACATTGTACATCGATTTAAATTTTCAGATTCACGGTCAAAATCCGGTGCAGTGGGCGGATCTGCTCAGGTTGATTTCTTCCGGTGGCTTTTACCTGTTCGCTTCAGAACCCAATCCCTATTGCTTCAAGCGGCAAAGGAGTCACCAAACAATAAAAAGCGACAAACCCCACCGAATATTTGAATCGGTGAAAAACTGCGAGGAGTACGGCTTTCTGCACGAGAGCTGTTTGTCCACATTCGACCTGTCTTTGGATAATGTTATACAAAGGAATTTCGACAGAATAGTAATATAATGATCATAGTACAAATAGATTCGTCAATGGGAATGGGTTTTGATGATACAGCTCAGAATTGCCGAATCGGACTTTGAGGAAGGAATGAATTGGAAATAATTAATTGTTAAACTTGATTCAAATAATAAAATATTATTTTTGACACCTTATTAAAATAAAGATACAAAGGTGTAAAAATGTTGTATCGATTAGTCCGAACCACTGAAGATATTTCGTTGAAAAAATTTTTGTGGATTATTGGGTGCAGGGGTAATGTTTTCAAAAAAAATTATCAAAATCGAAGACAAAGTTTGACTCCGGACCGCACCTTTAAGCAAATGACACAAGCATAATGGGTTATATACTGATTATGACTTTGTATAAATCGTTGTTTCCAGTAGCGACATAGGTTAATCTAAAATAATTTTATCGACGAGATGAAGAAATAACAGCTCGTTGTATCACTGTAGTTTATATTTAAAAAAAACAAACCAAAATTCAGTTCAGATCACCGTTAAATAAAATAATAAATACATAATCACAAAACACAAGAGTAACAAATTTGACATTAGAACGTAATATTCCCTTAAAACAGAAAAAAGTCAAACTTAATAAACCGAAATAGTGTATGACCAAAAATGACCAGTCTTCCCGACTATATAATTTTCGAAATTTAAGCAGGAAAACTGGAATATAAAAATATTTGAATTTAAATTACGGTAATCCGCTAAAAATATTATATTTCAGATTTTCATTAGAAAAACACAAAACCTTTTAGATATGCCAAAAAACTTAAAATTCAGGAGTTTTGAATGTTAAATTATATTGTAACATAAAACAGAGAAAATACTCTTGCGATTATATCGTCGTTATCGTTACTATGACGTAAGAAGTCACAATCAATATAAAATTAACGTGATTCTGATTCATTTTGTTTAGATTATTTGTGTTAAGATATAAAAAGAGTCACAGTTACGAGTATTTTATAACGCATTTGACTTATTGTGTCATAGTAACGACGATATGTGGGGCAAATGTTTACACTTGGTTAATGGTTGGTTCTTCTTTTTTACACCTTTTTTAACATAACCAGTCTTGTGCAAGGCCCCCATTGAGGGGGGGGGGGCATGGCAATGTGCAAAAAAAGTGAAAAAGAGGAAAAAAGTTAAATTTAAATAAAATAGTGAAATATGTCCACCTAAATTTTTTTAATCCAAATCGTTTTTGTATAAACCTTAGTGATGTCTGCCGGAGCTCTGTCTACTAATTCTATAAATAATTAGTCTGATTCTATTATCTTGTCAAAAATGTTTTGGAACTAATTTTTTCCAAAACTTATTAAAATGATAAAAGTAGTCTAAAAATGCGCATAGAAACACTTGAAACAAATTCTAAGCTTTTAAATTTGAAATCGTTTATTTAAGGGACGTGGACGAAGCTCCGGAGCTGTCTCTGTTTTAAATGGTCGGACCACCGGAGCTTGATGTTGAAAGTTAGGAACAATTATGGGCAGAGCCAGAGTTGGCGGGGGGATTGGTGGTTATACTTCCAAATATACTTCAAGTGCTAACAACCCTCACTTAAATTTTGTGGTACTTGGGCTCTGGGACATCCCCCCTAAAATTTGTGGGCATTTAACACCCCTCTAAAATTTGCGTGTCCCAGGACTAATAACTCTCAAAGAAGTTATTTTGGTGATACCCTTCTAAAAATTTCTAGTAAGCCCAACCCCCAAATTTTGGAGGTTGGGTATCCCCCTCCCAAAAAAATCCTAGAGGCTGCCCCCCGCTTACGTAGAAACATTCCTACACTGCGTTATTTCCCTTCAAATATCGTCGTCGCTGTCCGCCGGGTTGAGCTGCAGTACGAAGTGATCCACGTTGGGTCCTGCCCGTTTCACCATGCCCTGTAGCAGGAGGCTGGCCATAAAGCAAAGCGCGACTAGGATCATCATCAAGATGAGGATGGTCCAATTTCCGTACAGTTTGTCTCGGCTGTGGAGGATGAGAAGACCGCAGGCGGCCAGCAGATTCAGCGGGATTCGAAATAGGCCCAGGACGGCCGCCCTGTACTCCAAGGGCAAAATGTCCTTTTGTAGCCGCTGCATCGCCGGAAAATAGAGTCCGACTGCCAATTCGTACATTCCGAAAATAACCAATATCACCTTAAGAAAAATCATTGTTTAAGATATAATTTAAATTAAGTACCAAGTACCAGAGTGTCAGTTTTCACAGATTTAAAATAAATAATTTGATTTATATTATCAAAGACGAGTGTGTTTATCGTTCATGAATGTATATAATTAATTTAGAATATCTAGAAGACAGAGCACAGAGCTCAACAAGTTTGGAAATGCTTTACCAAATAATAATTAAAACCAATGCATTAATAATTTAGGGAATCAGACCCTCAAGCAAAGGGGGCGGAAAAGGGGGGGGGCTTGAGGCTTTGGAGGTGGATGGAGAGACAGATAGAAAAGGGGTAGTAAGCATAGATGAACACGGTCAAAAAGCCAGAGGGGGGGGGGGTGTTTACCCCGGGTAAATGAGTTTTCAAAATCAGGAGGGGGGTCCTAGGGGGGGTCGAACCGCCCCTAGCTTTTTAGGGGGGGTCGACCCGGGGTGCGAAATTTTAAAATCTAGAGGAGGGTCAGGTGGGGTCCGGTGTCCAAAGCAAAACAGTTTTAAACCATAATAACTTTAATAATAGTTCTTTTTATAGGATAATACTACAATTTATTGAATAAAAAGCGATATTTAGGTATAAATAGGGTGTAAAAACATGAATTTGTGTTAAAAATTGACGTTTTTGCAAGAAAATTTAGTATAAAAAAAGTACTTAAAATTTTCTCGAGAGGGGAGGGGTCAAATTTCAAAATCTAGAGGGGGGTCAGGGGTGAAAAATTCGAAAATTTGGGGGGAGGGGCCCCCCCTGGATTTTTTTCTAAGGGGGGCCCCCCAAAATTTCGAGGCTAGGGGGGTGGACCCCACCCTACCCCCCTTGTTCATCTATGGTAGTAAGGGAAAATTGGTCATACATACATGGGCACGGGGGGAGCATAGGTGGGCAGCCTACATAGATAAACACGGTCACCGAAGCTAGGGGGGTGTTTACCCGGGGACGTAACCAGGGGAGGGGGCGGGTGGGGGGCGGCCGCCCCCCCCCGAAACGGTCAGAGAGTGGAAAAAATAAGGATAGTGGTTGGGCGGGAGGGGGGCGGGCGCCCCCCCGAAATGGTTGCCAGATAGTAAAATTTGGGGGTAAAATTTCAGTGGCTAAAAATTCAAAATTTTCTAGCGCCTCGCTTATCGCTCGGCGCCAAACTATAAAATAATTTTATTACCACAATTGATCTCCAAAAACCAAAATTTTTTTAGCTTCGCTTCGCTCAGCGTTCACTTTCTATAGTATGCATACATACATCTCGCTATTTATCTTGCCTAATGCTAATATATTTCAAAGTTAATACAATGTTTTTTATAAGTAATAAGTAATACACAGAAAGCAAAACAAACAATCATATTGGTTGATTTATGTATATAGTATTGGCTCGGATTTTTTTCATAAAAGTAGGTACCCTAAAAAACATGGAGCCAAGATGGTGCTCATGTGTTTTGGTTTACAATGTGTTGTGTAGCCAAGGGGTCTTAAAGGTCTCTAAATTCTTTTTTTGTGAAATCTAGGCTCTGTCAATGTATACTAATGTAATTTTTAGCCAAGAAAACATGTTTTTATCGCTAAAAACATTAGATAATACGTTATTAGGCCAAAAAAGTGTATTATACAGCTTTATCTAAAAAATTTATATTTATACTAGCTTTATCTTTAAAAAATTTACTAAAATCCGCCCCCCCCCCCAAATGAAACCCTGGGTACGTCCCTGTGTTTACCCCGGGTAAATGACATTTCAAAATCTAGGGGGGGGGTGGGGCTCCTAGGGGGGTCGACCCGGGGTGGAAGATTTTGAAACCTAGAGAGGGGTCAGGTGGGGTCCAATGTCCGAAGCAAAATATTTTTAAACCATTAAAGGTTTAATAATAGTTTTTTATAAGATAACACTACATTTTCAGACATGTGCACTGCCCCACCCCCCGGGGTTAAAACGGGGGGGTAATTCCAAAATGGGGGAGGGGGCAACTTTTTTGAAACGGGGGGAAGGGGGGGCAAGCAGGGGGAAAGAAAAAGAGAAAAAAGAGAAAAAAGAAGGAAAAGTGAAAATATGGACAAAAAAAAGCGGAAATAAGGTAAAAATAGGTCTAAAAATGCTTAAAATACATTGAAATAGGCTAAAAACTGCAAAAAATTCGCGATGATGGCGTCATTATAGGTCAAAAATGGCGCCATAATTTTAGGGTACTTTTTAATTTTTGACGGGGGGGGGAATAAAAAGGGGGGGGGCAAATCCTTTAGTAAAGCGGGAGAGAGCATTTTCACACCGTGCACAGGTCTGAGGAAACATTTTATTGAATTAAAAGCGATATTCAGGGATAAAAATGGTGTAAAAACATGAATTTGTGTTGAAAATTCGCGTTTTGGAAGAAAATTTAGTATAAAAAAAGTACTTAAAATTTTCTCGAGAGAAGAGGGGGGTCAGATTTCAAAATCTAGAGGGGCGTCAGGGGTAAAAAAATTCGAAAATTTAGGGGAAGAGGCGCTGGATTGTAGGGGGGCCCGAAATTTCGAGGCTGGGGGGTGGACCTCACCCTAACCCTCCTTGTTCATCTATGGCAGCCTCCCGGATTTTGGAGGGGGGTATAGCTGGCCACCTCTAAATTTGAAGGGGGGGGGGGTAATGTCCGAAAAAATTTTGAGGTATACTCCCGAATAATCTATATTTAGCATTTTTAAAACTGGGGCTTCGCAAATTTGGGGGGGGGGTTAAATTTTAGGAAAGGGAGAGGTGTCGGCAGTTTCGACGATTTCCAAACAAAGAGTTTCCAGCTCCTATTTAAAAGCCCCGGTAATATTTTCTGGTTTAGGACCTAATTTCTTTCTAATGCCCTTGATTTTAGGAAATTTGATACCCACGCAGCATTTGATTTTCGGGAGTACGTCGATAAAACGTTTTAGGACGCAATATAATAGCAAAAAACCATGAAATAAAAACCTTACTTTTTCGAAGCCTAAGCGAACTCTAAAAATCAAGCGCAACTTCATCAAATTAACAGTGCGCGGCAATCAAATGCCAGTGATTTAATTTCCGCACTTCATTCCACCCATACGTGGACGGGCAGCCTCCCGGATTTTGAGGAGTATACCCCACCCCCGAAATTGGTAGGAGGGAGGGGTGTCCCAAAATTTTTTTGGGGGTATAACTCAAATATCTTATTTTTAGCGTTTTTAGTACTGAAACCCACCAAATTTTAAAAGGGGTGGGTGTCCGGGGTTCTTCCAAATTTCAGGGGGTTGTCGGCTATAATCGGGTTTTTTTGGGGGAGGTATAATAACCTACTTAACCATAGGTGTCCGACCCCTGACGGCTAGGGGGGGTTTGACCCCGGGGTCAGCCCATTTTTTACCATTTTGTAGGCCCAGGAGGGGGGTCAGCCTGGACCAAATTTTCGAAAAATTTTGACCCCGGGGTAGCCTGGACTGAAGGGTTCTTAGTGAGAGGAAGCATGGACTGGGGTACTTAAGGGGTGGAATAGCCTGGACCTGCCAAAAATACTTTTGGAAACTGTTAAAAACGTTAACATATTATAAGAGGTACCTTTTTGTTGATTTTTTTTTTGCTTCCGGTAAAAGTTTGACCAACTTTCTTCTATTTTCCGGTTACATAATAAATAATAATAATCATTGTATTTTGTTTTCATTTCATTATTTTGCATGCGGCAATTTGCCGGGCAAGTGTTTAACGAACGGCGGCAGCGCAAAAAAACGACCGGTCGTTTAAAAAAACGGACCGTTCGTTTTTAAAAAACGGTTCGTTTTTAAAACGAACATCTGAATTTTATTTTTTTTATTTTTAATGTAACGTACCAACCAGTTTGTAAAAAACCTAAGGTTTATTATAAATTATAAAAGTTCGTATAGAACACTAAAATTATTGCTATATTTATGAGGAATATATACGTACCTATATAAAGTTAGCGCACAAAATTCGTGCGCGCACAAATTTCCGCGCACAAATTTTGAGCCTGTATATTTTCAGTAGCGCGCACGAAAAAAACGATTTTTATACCTATCGCACATTAAGTAGATAGGGGGGATGGAACAGCTGTTAGGGGGGAGGGTCAAAAACCGCCTTCAGGCGGGGGGGTCGGTCTTGGACCGGGGTTTTAGGGGGGAGGGAGAGGGGTCCATAATGGGTACTAGGGGGAGGGGGTACCCTGGACCGGCCCTCAGGGGGGGGGGCGGTCCGGGCAGTCCAGGCTGGCTCCGGAGCGACCTATGCCCGTTAACCCATACATTGTCAAGTTGGTCCGGAGTGGGGGAAAAATTAAACCCCCAATTAGGGGGCTTAAAATCCGAAAAACGCAAAATACCCAAAAAATATCGTTTTTTCGATTTCTCAAAAAAAATAGGTAAAAAACTAATTTTAGGTCAAATAGCCATTTTTATTGTATTTTTGAGCTTTTTACTGTTTAAAACATTCATTTTTGACCTCAAAACTTAAGTTTGGAGGCAGTTTGAGAGTAATTTTAAAGACATTTTTTTCTTCATTTTTCCAAAATTGGGGGTTAACCTTTTTCCCCCTCCCACCCACTTCTGAGTGGTGGGGGGGGGGGGGGGGTTAAACCCCCTTTCCCAGATTTTGGGGGGTTAACCCCCCAACCCATCCCCCCAACCCCCTGCCCATGTACCTATGCCTTAACCCCCAAGCCCACGTATGATTACACCTAGTTGTCTAATTATTAAGATAAAGCGCGCTTACTTGAAAATACCCGACCCCGCGGCTGCCCGGGTACATTAAGGCCGGGCCAGGGAGACGAAGCCCAGGGCCGTCACAAATTCAAC
>JASAMX010013051.1:0-23150 GCA_030248175.1 Microlaimidae sp. YZB2_3
GTTGTTTACTACTTCGTTAGTTCTTCATGTTACTCCGCTCAATAGTTAAGGCAAGGTTGTACAGTGTTAAATAAACTTCCTATAAACACTATTAATTTTTTATTAACGTTTTAAACACATGTTTTAAATGGATAGGAATAAAAAAAAACTTAAATTTTGTTTTAATTATCATCTGAAATTAAAATTTCTAGTGTATTTTAGCGCCTTACATTAAAAATTTTCTCCCCCGGGGGGTTTCTGCCCCCCGGGACCCCCCTGACAAGGGGCTATGCCCATTTACCCCGCTGGGGGGCTCGCGCCCCCAACAATCCTCATTTCTGGGGGGCTGCCGCCCCCCAGACCCCGCCTCAGGGTTAGTATGTACCCCCCCAGACCGCCCCCCCCGAAATAAACTCCTGGGCACGCCACTGGAGTGGCACTGTTAAGTTTTGGTGGTTGGTGTGTGTGGCTGTGGGTGCACGCGCAAAAAACACCCCCTAGTTCTAGTGTCTTAGGGCAGATCTAGGCGTACAACGCCTAGCTAGTTTTTATGTACTCTTAGACACGATAGAGGGCAGCCTCCGAATCAACACGGTCACTAAAGCTGAGGAGGAGGAGATTTACCACGGGTAAATGGAATTTTAAAAACTATGAGAGTGCTTCTATAAAACTACATCAAGAGAAACAGAAATTTCTTTTTATTTGACAAAGTAGGTTTTTATCAATAGCCAACATCTTTTCATTGGTTATTTGGCCATTCCCCTCAGTTTTGTTAAGTATGTATAACAAGTCACTTGGGTGACAACCACTTTTTATGTAGCAATGTTTGTGTAAATATATATTTAAAAATAAAATCGTTAAGATTAGTACCTCTATGCCAAAAAAAAACAAAACAGAACTATAAAACCATATATTTAAAAAACTAATTTACTGACCTTTGATTTATTTATGTTTGTATAAGAATGGATATGAGAAAACCCGAAATTTCGTCCACTGAGTTTGTTTGACATTATTTAAACAAAGGATTAACACGTAAAGTAGATCCAATCCAAATATTATTTGTGGCAATCCAAATAAAATTTAATTATATATAATTTTTAAAAAACGGCTATTTTAGCAGTATTTATCTAGCCGGTCTGTAGAATAGAACCAAATTATCGAAACATCCATTTGCGCCTTCCAACAGCAAAAATAGAATTTTAATCTATTATTCTGACAATCTCAAATGGAATCAATCAATCTCTTTTTTAAGAAAGCTATTGACTTCCAAATATCTAGTTTCAGTTATAATAGAGTAGAATATTCTCGCAATAAATAATATAAATGTGTTTTCTGTATATTTAATCTTGTTAACTGGCTGATTTTCAAACTCCGCCGAAAATGAAAGTAAGGTAGCCTAAAGTTTTTGTTCCTAAAATATGAACAAGAGGTTGTACATATAAATACTTACACGGTAAACTTAGATTTTGTTCGCGATACAGACCGGCTAGATAAATACTGCTAAAATAGCCGTTTTTTAAAAATTATATATAATTAAATTTTATTTGGATTGCCACAAATAATATTTGGATTGGATCTGTTTTACGTGTTAATCCTTTGTTTAAATAATGTCAAACAAACTCAGTGGACCGAAATTTCGGGTTTTCTCATATCCATTCATATACAAACATAAATAAATCAAAGGTCAGTAAATTAGTTTTTTAAATATATGGTTTTATAGTTCTGTTTTGTTTTTTTTTGGCATAGAGGTACTAATCTTAACGATTTTATTTTTAAATATATATTTACACAAACATTGCTACATAAAGAAAGGTGGTTGTCACCCAAGTGACTTGTTATACATACTTAACAAACGAGGGGAATGGCCAAATAACCAATGAAAAGATGTTGGCTATTGATAGAAAACCTACTTTGTCAAATAAAAAGAAATTTCTGTTTCTCTTGATGTAGTTTTATAGAAGCACTCTCATAGTTTTTAAAATTCCATTCACCCGTGGTAAATCTCCTCCTCCTCAGCTTTAGTGACCGTGTTGATTCGGAGGCTGCCCTCTGTCGTGTCTAAGAGTACATAAAAACTAGCTAGGCGTTGTACGCCTAGATCTGCCCTAAGACACTAGAACTAGGGGGTGTTTTTTGCGCCTGCACCCACAGCCACACACACCAACCCCCAAAACTTCACAGTGCCAATCCAGTGGCGTGCACAGGATTTTCTTTCGGGGGGGGCGGGCTGGGGGGGTACATACTAACCCTGAGGGGGGTCTGGGGGGCGGCAGCCCCCCCCGAAATGAGGGGTCTGGGGGGCGAGAGCCCCCCAGCGGGGTCAAGGGGCAGAGCCCCTTGTCAGGGGGGTCCGGGGGGCAGAATGCCCCCGGGGGAGAAAATTTTTAATGTAAGGCGCTAAAATACACTAGAAATTTTAATTTCAGATGATAATTAAAACAAAATTTAAGTTTTTTTTTATTCCTATCCATTTAAAACATGTGTTTAAAACGTTAATAAAAGATTAATAGTGTTTATAGTAGTTTTATTTAACATGTATGCCTTAACTATTGAGCGGCAAAATCGATTGAAATGGAAAAACTGAGATAAATTGTCAATTTAAACTACCCGAAAATTTGGTTTTTTGACTATTAATATGCTTTTGGAAGGCATCAGGAAAGTTTCTGTATTAATATTTAAGAAAAAAAATTTTCTCTCCCAAAATTCAAAAAACGTAAGGGTCCCCCCTTACGAAAAAATCCGGCTTCGCCGGATTTCGGGGGGGGGGGGGCGGCCGGGCCCCCCCCCCCCGGCCCCCCACCGGCCCCCCCCCCCTGGGCACGCCACTGTGCCACTCGGTATTTATTCCCCAGCCTCCCGAATGTGCTCACCTATGCTATGATTTAATAACGGACTACTTACTGTTACTTACTACCCGAAATGATTATGATGTTTATTGTTCAGACCTGTGCACGGTCTGGAAATGCCCCCCCCCGTTTTATTGGAGGATTTGCCCCTCCGTTTTATTGCCCTCCCCCCGCCAAAAAAAATGAAAAAGTATCCTAAAATCATGACGCCATTTTTGACCTATGATGACGCCATCATCGCAAATTTTTTGCAGTTTTTAGCCTATTTCAATGTATTTTAAGCTATTTTATACCTATTTTTACTTTATTTTCGCTTTTTTTTGTCCCTTTTTTTCCTTGTCCTACCTTTTTTTCTCTTTTTTCTCCTTTTTCTTTCTTCTTTTTTTTCCCCCCTGCTTGCCCCCCCTGTTTTATTGCCCCCCCCCCGTTTCAAAAAAGTTGCCCCCCGTGCCCCCCCCCGTTTTGGGATTGCCCCCCGTTTAAACCCCGGGGGGGGGGGGGCAGTGCACAGGTATGATTGTTTATAGAGTTTTGTTTGAATTTTAGAATTTGTCCAAACTTTTTTGCTTTCTAAAATTAGGTTGAATAAAATCATAGGTGGCAATATAACCAGAAAAAAACGCGGAGGATGTAGTAACTCTCCAATCATACATGGGCACGGGAGGGGTCGGGAGGTTCAAACCCCCCTTCCACTCAGAAGTGGGGGGGGGAGAAAAGGTTAACCCACAATTCTGGAAAAAATGAAGAAAAAAATGTCTTTAAAATGACTTCTTACTGCCTCTAAACTTAAATTTTGAGATCAAAATAAATGTTTTAAACCGTAAAAAGCTAAAAAAATGCAATAAAAAGTTGTTTTGACCTAAAATTAGCGTTTTTTACCCATTTTTTCTTTAAAATCGAAAAACGATATGGGTAAAATGCACTCCAGAAAAAAAACGATATGGGCGGTTTGGGTTTCTCGCATTTTAACCCCCCCTTAATTTGAGGTTTAACCCCCCACTCCGGACCAACTTGCCCATGTATGGGTTTAACCCCCCCTCTGGATAAACTTGCCCATGTATGGTCCGGCCCAGGGTACCCCTCAAATTTTAGGTGGGTGTCGGCCCTCAAATTAACGCCCCCCAGCCCCCCTGCCCACCTATGGTCCAAACTGAATTTTTAAGGTCAAAATAATTTTAGATCTATTTTTACTTAAATTTTGCTTTTTTGTCCCTTTTTTTGTTTTTCCTTCTTTTTTTTTCTCTTTTTTTCTTTTTTTTCTCTTTTTTTTTCTCTTTCTCCCTTGCTAGCCCCCTGTTTTATGGCCCCCTGTTTCAAAAAAATTGCCCTTCGTGACACCACCCCATTTTGGAATTGCATGTGAATGTGTGGTTTGGTTGTAAGGGATTCCCATCCTTCAAAAAATTAGGGTGTTAAACTTATGTTTAAAACATTAACATAGTTCTTTCTTTGTTTTTTATTTAAATTTGTTTTTATTCAACACAAATTTGTCTTCAGACTAAAAAATGGTTTGGTAATGTTCTGAAAAAGTTGCTTTAAGATTTAAGTTCTTTTTTAAAAGGCAAAAAAATGTTGTATTTTGTCTCTTGATTCAATGACCGTAGCGTGTTTAATGCCTAAATTGGCTCATTTTTTGTTCAAGTGTACGTAATTTGAAAAGAAAAAACGTTGAAAGGAGTAAATTTGGCCATGAATGATTCATGTACTACATGGAACATAAAAATCATTCAGCAATTATTCCGAACGTCCCGCACTTAAAATAACAAAGCAACCAAAAATGAATGAACCACAAGAAATACATTTATTTATGAGAACATTTTAGACACCAAGCACAGACCAGACAGCGGGGGGCCCCCAAAACACAGCAGCCAAAAAAAGCACAACCAAAACAACAAAACCAAGCAACGGGAAAAGCAGAGAGGGGGAGAGGGAGAGAACGGAGACGGGCCCCCCCCCCGGTAGCAGTAAAAACACTTAAAAATTAGTGTAAATCAATTTATGACTTCATGTTTAATATATACATGGACAAGAAGGGTAATTATATGCAAAAACTAAGTTACAACAGCGGGTTGACTTGTATTTACTTTTTAACAAAAAACAATAAAACAACTAAAAAAAAACAACAAAATTTGGTGTTTACCTCATTTATTTTTTTGTCTAACATATACCTGGCGCTTCCGTTGAGGTATATGTAGCATTACTTCATGAATAACATAACATACTTTACTTTAGGATTTGTGGCAGGAAAGATCCTTGAGTTTTTTTAGAAGAGGTCCAAAATTTGAAGACTGAAGCGGAGGGCTTCCCTTCTCTTCAGCCTTACAATTTCAGATCTTTTCGTGTTCGTTTAAATACTATTTCAACTTTAAAAGATTTTTAAATATTTGGATCTTCAAATTTGATGTATGGAAAGCATAAAGATAAACCCAGCCCAGCCCCCAATTTTAGGAGCGCGTCAATTTTTTTATTTTTTGGGGAAGAAGCTATATTCCCAACCAACCAACCTCTCCATCATATCCTCCTGTCCACCTTATGTTGATTTTATCAAAATATAAATTAGTTACTTGTCATTGTTTCACGTTTAATTTTAACTCAATACGGCTGTTGTTTTGGGGCAATAATTTAAAATAATTGTTTACACTCAGTAATATTTTTTAGGTTAAAGATGGTTCACTTTTGTCTGGTGTTCAATCTTCTGTTACGAACATAGCATCTAAAGTATATAATTTTTATAATTTTTACTATAATGACAAAATGTTAATCAACAAAAATCCTTTCATTTTAACTACTGATACTTTTTATAGAACAAGTTTTAATTTTATTGACTTTAATATTTTATTTAGGTACCTTAATGTTCAAACCTATTTCGTTTTATTAAAAAAGTACAAAACTTTTTGTTGCTATAAAATAAAATTTTTACCACAAATTACCTTGGAATAAAAGAAAAGAGGTCTGCTCCTCGCTTTATTTCAAAGAATAAAATTTTAAAAAAAATTGGACAGCCCTGATTTTCTTCAGTCTGTCCGAAAGTATTCTTGGTCTTATGCCTATATAGAGTATTATGTACAAATCAATTGTTTATACAAATATGAATTTGGAGGCATCAACAGTGAATTTCCGAAATTAAATTAGTTACCCTTTAGCAAGAATATATTAAGAGAATGTTCGACTGAACACAAAACTTTTTACCAAAATTTTTTAAGAAAAGTCTTGCCTTGTTAACATTTGTGCGACTTTTCCAGCAAAAATCCGCCATTTTCTGCTAGTTTTCCCACGCTGCAATTTTTAATACATTGTCAGTTTTCTTGCAATGGGGACTGCGACTTCTTTTGCACTCAATACTGTTTTATTTGCACTGCGATTATTTTAGTACTGCGAGTCTGGCTGCATTACAAAAAAATACGGACGCTGGTATTCATTTTTAACAGAGTAAAACACTTCAAAAGTTGTTTTATTTAATTGTGAAATGTTGGAAATTTGTTTATTTCACTTAAACTAAAGATTTTTGAAAAAACGTATTTTATTTATTTTATTACAAAATTTTTATGTCGCTTTGGTTTTTTTTTGTTGTTGTTGTGCAGCCAGGCTCTCAGTGCAAAAAATAACAGCGCGAATAAAGTTGTATTGAGTGCAAAAAAGTCGCAGTTTCCACTGCAAGAAAACTAACACTGTGTTAAAAATCTTAGCGCAGGAAAATTAGCTGAAAATGACGAGTTTTTGCTAGGAAAGTCGCACAAACTGGCGCATGTGCAACTTTTCTAGCAAAATTTCAGTCAGAAATTTAGTATATGGTCGGACATTCTCTTGTGTTATATATTCTTGCTTTTAATAAATCTTATCTTAGAAAGTAAATTTAACTTATAACTTTTGTTTTGTTTGACTCTTACTTTGTATATCATACGCAAGTACCGAGTAAAAAGTTTTGTTTTAATTACAAAAAAAACGATAAAATTATAAATCATTAAAATGTTTTATTTTTTGCAATATTCTTCTTTTTGTTTGTTTGTATATGGAGACTCCAATCTCTCTATATAAAATGGGAATTGCTGTTGATAATTTCAGGCTGGCGAAATAGGATATAAAAGTTGGCAGTCCGCACAAAGCGCCATTTATGGAAATGACGGTAGAACCTCTTTGACAACGATGGACACTAGTCCCGGAGAGAAAAGTGGTCTTCTTGATTTAGGAAGCAGCACCAAAGGCAAACAAACGAGCAAGTAAGATTTTAAATTACCGTAAGAAAGTATTTTCGTAAACGTCATTGGGTACCTGTAATAAGTAAGTAGCTATACTTACCGCAGAAGATACTCTAAGAATGGAGTAAATTGATATGATATATTTCTCCCCCACTAAAATGTGATCCACACCTCCGCATAAAATGGTAACTTATGGTATATCAATCCTACCGTTGCCCTACCTACCTACCTAAGTAAATATTTCTGTGAAATATGAATACCATTTCTTTAGGCTAAATGGCCTTTTTTAAGCTAAGTTGGTTTCCAGAGAGAGAGAGAGAGAGAGGGCATGGCATACTCCCATCGACATAGGTGGGCAGCCTCTAGGGCCCGACCGGATCGGGATTTTCAGATCCGGCCGGATCAGATCAAAAGTCGAATACCATTTGATTCTCCGTTACAAATTCAATCTAATGTTCTAAATTTCAAGTCATATAAATTTTCTTCAGTCGAGTTATAAATGTTTTAAATAAAATTTTCATATAACAAAACGAATTCCAAACCAAAAAAGAACAACACCCCGGAGAACCAAATAATCCGCAGGCATATACGTCATGATCGACCGCACAATTTGTCAAATCACAAAAATCGTAATTATCAATCAATTCTCCATCGTCAGTTGTATCTATATTTTGAATTTCAAGTCATATAGATTTTATTCGGTCAAGTTATGATTGTTTTAAATAAAATTTGCATACGCGTCATGGTCGATCGCACAATTTTTCATATCACAAAATCGTAATTATCAATCGATTCTCCGTTGTCAGTTGTATCTATTTTCCGAATTTTAAGTCATATTATATATTTTTTAGCTGAGTTATAATTGTTTTAAATAAAATTTGCCTATAATACGTCATGATCGACCGCACAATTTTGCAGATCACAAAATCGTGATTATTAATAAATTATCCGTTGTCAGTTGTATCTATGTTCTGAATTTTAAGTCATAGATTTTATTTGGTCGAGTTATAATTGTTTTAAATAAACTTTGCATACGTCATGATCGACTGCACAATTTGTCAAATTATAAAATCAGGATTATCAATCGATTCTCCGTTGTCAAGTATATATATGATTCAAATGTCAACTTATATGGAATTGATTCGGTCGAATTATAATTGTTTTAAATAAAATTTGCATATACGTCATGATCGACCGCACAATTTGTCAGATCACAAAATCGTGATTATTAATTAATTTTCCGTTGTCAGTTGTATCTATGTTCCCAATTTCAAGTCATATAGATTTTATTTGGCCGAGTTATAATTGTTTTAAATAAAATTTAAATTCGTCATGATCGACCGCAAAAATTTTCAGATCACAAATTCGTGATTATCAATAGATTCTCCGTTGTCAGTTGTATATATGTTCCAAATTTCAACTTATATAGAGGTCATTCGGTCGAGTTATTCAAAATCAAAGAAAGGGTTAGGAAGTTACTCACTTACTCACTCACTTACTTACTCATCTAAAGATAATACCCGGCGGCCCATGGCCGCCGTAATTATCCCCTAAAGTTTTTTAATAAAAGGAGGAGGTACATTTGAGAGTTCCAGAGGTGGTAGGTGTAAAGAGCCCAAATTTTAGGGGGGTGGGGTGTGCGGGGTACCCCCAAATTTTAGAGGGGGTAGTCGGCTACCCCTACCCCCCTGCCCACCTATGCTCCTCCTACCTATAAGAAGGGGTCAGACTTTAAACTCTAGAGGGATTTGGGGGAAGAAGGTCAGAGGCGCTTACACTTATTTTGTCCAAGGTGGTGACCCAAAATTTTGAACCTAATTCGGAAAAGGTGGAATAGAGTGGACCCCACCTTACCTCCTCCTCCCTTTCTCACCTATGGAACCCACAAACTTTCTTTTGAAAAAAATCATGTAATTTTAGTTAAAGTCAAAAGTCACAAAATTTTATTCTTAAAAAACCAACAAAATCATAGGGGGGCCCAAAATTTCGAGGCTAGGGGGGTGGACCCCACCCTGACCCCCCCTTGTTCATCTATGATCATAGTTACAGTCTTGCGAGCCGATCACAGTCGCAATAAACAAAAATTTTCAGAAAACATGGTTCAATAGAATATAGAAGTAGTCCAAAGGCTTATCAAAAATAAGCACTAAAAGAGACTACCATCAAGACTATTTTTAAAATGCTTAATGAGCTAGCTGAAACTTGTTGTTCTGATAAAGAATTCCATTTTGAAACCACTATTTTACAAAAAAAATATTTTGTAGCATTTATTCTACTTTACGTGACGGACAGAAGCAAACTATATATTAAGAGAAAGGGTTTTTTTTTTCAGTGAGTTCAGTATCCTTAACATTTTTGGTGGACTATTCCACGCCGAGATATGCTTCGTTGAAAAAAGACATTTTAAAACAGTTTTTTCCCAATTTAACACAACCAGAGTTAATATTACGCAATAAAAATTTAACTCAACTTAGATACACCAATTGTACATGGATGCCCACAAAAATTTTCAGCGAAATCCCTACTATTACTGTTTTTTAATTTCGTTTTATTGCTAAAATTGTTAAAATAAAAAATAAAAAGAAGTGATAGTAGAGATTTCGTTAAAAACTTAAAAACTGGCTCGGAATTATGGTACAACTGCTGTGTTAAAAGTTGGGAACAAACTAATTCCTATCAAATGACTAAACTTTCATTTTATATTTTTTGATTTGACGTCGAGAAACTACATTTTGAAACGTTTGTTTAAAACTAGCTTTTACAAAAGAAACTCAGACGGAGCAGTAGCCGAGTGGGTAGAGCGTCAGGCTCGGAATCCCTAAGCTCTAGGTTCGAGTCCCCCTGGGCAATATTTTTAACGTCAAAAAATGTTTTTTTTTAATTTTTAACTTTTTAATTAAAAAAAGTGTTCTTTATTCAATACTGTATTTAACCCCGAGTACGTGTTTTGAGGTGGTTTTGAGGTAAAACCGATATATAGTCAGAATGTCCCCCTAAAGAGGGGGGTCGCAACCACCCTAGGGCCCCCAAAAGGTCGAATTGAAAAACAGAGATCGGATTCGTCATCAGGACTTCCGAAAATCCCCGAGTACATGTTTTGGGGAAAATTGGTAAAAGTTTCGCAACTGTATCATATCATTCCACCTTAAGACCTTTTTTAAAAATGGGAATAATTATAACAATTTTCCAATTCAACGGTAATTCTCCTTTATTAAACAATTTTTGAAATAATGTAGCCAACGGATGGGTGATGAATTTTGACAGTCGTTTCAAAAAAAGGCTGGAAACCCATAATGTGTTTTAGAAAGTTTGGAAGTTTTTTGATTGCAGACAGAACATTTTTAACAGTAAAAAACATATTCTCTAAAATTCCATTTTTTTCCACAGTAAATAGTGGCAGTTTGCCTTCATCTTGAGTAAATACTGAACTGAAGTACTTCGCAAATACTTCTGCTTTTTCCTTATCATTTATAATATAAGTATCATCGCTGTTAATTAATGGTGGAATTTTTTGTCTACTTTTTATTTTGTTATTGACAAATTTATAAAAATTATTTAAATTATTTGAGTTTAATATTCTTTCTTCCCAATTTAAGCTATAGCTTTTTACTAATATTGTTTATATTCTTTGCACAGCTTTTTATGCTCGCTTTTATCAGTTCGATTTTTGTGCTTACGCCACATTTTTTTGTTTTTTGTTTTGGAGTTTTTATATTTGTTGGTAATTTTAGTGATGTTTTATTAACACTGTCATTATTCCTCAATAGTTGAACACAACGAAAATAAATAATCCCAATCGACTGACATCAAAAATAAAGTAAACATTTCATAATCGCTGTTGGCAAAGTCAGGTATCCATTTTTGCTGATTATTATTATTTCAACACTAGACGCGTAATCGAATGAAAGATGAACCGAATGATGGTCGTACGTTAAAAAGCCAGGCATGATTTTTATTTCAGTAATACTTTCAGGGTCGTTAGTCAAAACAAGATCAAGAATATTGTTATGTTTCGTTGGTTCTTTTATTAGTTGATACCAACCGAGTTCGAGGAAAGAAATGAACCATTCCCTTTCATTTTGGTTATTAGACAAGATAGAATTACTGCTCCAGTCAACACCGGGAAGATTAAAATCTCCTACAATTACAAAAGAACCTAAAAAATTATCTGTGATGTCTTTAAATAACTCAAAAATAAGTATATCCTAATCAGTAGAAGTTTGAGGTTTTCTATAAATACAAACAAGTCGGATTTTTAAATTTTTTCTTTGTTCAATATCAAACGCGACGACCTCTACCTTGGTGTATCTTTCAGAAAAAAATTACTGGTGTAGCATTATATTCTTTTTTAATCAAAGCACAAACACCACCTTGCTGATTTTTTCTATCTTTACGAAAATTTCGAATTTTCCTTGTTTATTAATCATATTATTGGTAATACTTTCATTAAACCATGTTTCACTGATCAACAGAAACACGGTTCCGGCAGGGCACCCCCCCCTAGAGCCAAAATTTGGACCCCCCCCCCTAGAAAAAATCTAGGGGCCCCCCCCCCCTCCCCCCAAGCCAGGACCACCACCCGAGCCACCCCCTCCTCTTCTCTTTTAGCAATACAAAAACACAGAGAAGAACAAATTAGCACCCAGAAAGACCAAAACACAAAATAAAAAAAATAAATACACCCCCACCCCCCAAAAAATCTCCACCCACCCCCCAAAAACCAACCCCCCCCCACCCCCCCCCCCAAAAAACCCCACCCACCCCCCCCCCACGACCCCCATATCAACGTCGCCGAAATTGCTATATTGGCCTGAAGTTATCAAATCAAATTCCTCAAGTGAGTTTTTTTTACTCGGAGCATTAAAAAAACAGTGTTTATAAAATTTTTATTCCTAACATTTTTATTTAAGCCGTGAGCCGATCGCTCGTTGTCCTATTCTCCAAAAAAATGCCTAATTTCTGCCTTATTTACAGCATCGTAAAGAAAAGGTTCCCCTTTTTCCGTGTATTTTAGGTACACCCGTCTACTATCTATCTTCAGGTATTTTCTTTTTTTATTAAGCAGGACTTTTTGTCGCGATCTTTGATCTCTCGTCAATGAAGGACGTACATAAATCCCGTCAAATTTTTTCTGACCTTGACGTTTGCCACCAGACATTACCAGCTTGTTCCGAATCCGGCTGGATAAAAAACAACCTTTTAACAGTCGGTCGGGGTACTTTTCGGTCTTTTTTCCAAAGCGAAAATGTTCTGCAATTTGAATAACTCTTTGCCACCGCTTAATTCGACCACCAACTCTTTTACTGCTATCAATTCTTCGTTTGCGGTAGGTGATTCTTTGAGACCCGAAACCACAAGCACAGTGGAATGTTCTTTGGCTTCCTCCATAAACAATAGCTGTGCTTTCATAAGTGGTAAAAGACGAAAGTTTTGTCCTGATTCTAAGGCTATAAGCTACAACCCTAGCTTCTAGATTTATCTTATTTTTTTAAGGCTGCGATCTGCGTGTGTAAGAACTCATTTTCGGTTGCAAGCCGTTCCAGGTCTTCTTTTTTGACCATAGCGATGCAAAGTACCGTAATAAAAAACTGGTTTTGTTTGAAGTAGTACCTGCAGATCAAATATTACAGTACCGACAAATTGGTTTTTAAAAGTGAAAAATTTAATTGGATTAATACCGCTCAAAATAGAGTAATTAAACTAGAACACAGTTAAAATATAATCCATAAAAAATTTACGTGATTAATACCAGATTTCGGTCGGGATAAGCTTTATTTATAGATATTATCGAGAGTTTATTAAGTTTTAAATAAAGAAATCGAGAACAACAGCCAGTTACGTACAACACCTGACATAACATATCGTATAGACTATTTGTCAGTTATTAATTATTACTTATTTTTTGTGAATCGTCCATCATTCTTATTTTTCTAAAAAAATTTCATATGTGTTTGTATTTTGTAGCTTATTTGGCTAGAAAATAGTGAAAAACTAAATTCATTATGACATCAATGCGTTCCGCCATTTATGGGTTTCATCGAGTTATTAAAAACAAAGGAAACACCTAGTACAAACTTAATAAAATTACATTAAAAAAAAGCGGAAAATGTCAAAATTTTAAACGCTTATTATCTGCTGGTTAAAATTTAGCAAAAGTGAGAAAGACAATGAATGGGGTTGGAATGAGGAAGACTCAATGGAAGGATACAACCGACCCGATGTAAAAGCATACCAAGACTATCCCGACAAGTCAGTAAATAGTTTTTTAACAATAAACCTTTTGAAAATGTTTACACTTTAATATACATTTAAAAATATTATGTTTTAGGGGTTATGCTTGTGTCTTAGTTTAAATTAAACTAAACATACATCGAATAAAATATAAAGTTAAAATCAATCAATAGTATTTCATGGATCTATGGTTTGTTGTTAAAGTTTTCAGAACTGTGCAGAATGACTGTGCAGTGCAATAATCTCGTAGATTTCTTTTTTCTAAAATATCTAAATCCTTTAATCTGTCAAATCTAAAATTCACTTTTATATTTTGTTCCACGTGAATTTTAATTAATTCTTACTAATTTTATATTATTTACTAACTAGTTTCGTGTTTTAGTATGAAAATGATTCATAAGCACAGTACTAAATTGTGTTTATAAAACACACGTTATGAAGTCAACGCCGCCGTCATACATGAACAGGGTCACCGAAGCTGGGTGGGGGTGTTTATCCCGGGTAAATGACATTTCACAATCAATCTAAGGG
Organism: Microlaimidae sp. YZB2_3; assembly: GCA_030248175.1. Taxonomy (NCBI): domain Eukaryota; kingdom Metazoa; phylum Nematoda; class Chromadorea; order Desmodorida; family Microlaimidae; species Microlaimidae sp. YZB2_3. The sequence goes on from JASAMX010013051.1 coordinate 13,784, forward strand.
GGTCGAACCCTCCTAGCCTTTTACAGGGGGTCGACCCGGGGTCGAAGATTTTAAAACCCAAAGGGTGTTCGGTGGGGTCTAATGTCCGAAGCAAAATACTTTTAAACCATTAAAAGTTTAATAATAGTTCTTTTTTAAGATAATACTATATTTTATTGAATAAAAAGCGATATTCTGGTATAAAAAGGGTGTAAAATCATAAATTTGTGTTAAAAAATATCGTTTTTTGAAAAAATTTAGCATAAAAAAGTACTTAAAATTTTCTCGAGAGGGGAGGGGGCGTCAGGTTTCAAAATCTAGAGAAAATCAGGGATAAAAAATTTGAAAATTTGGGGGGAGGGGAGGCTTGGATTTTTTCTAGAGGGTAGGGGGGCCAAAATTCTTTGCCTATGGGTGGTATACGATGGACCCCACCCTACCCCCCCCCCTTGTTCACCTATGGCCGCCGTGCTTTTTATAAAGAGGCATCTGTGCCAACAGCAGGCTAATGTCAAGTTATGGCTGTGGGTGGGTACTATTTTTTACCGATAAAAAAAGACAAAATACGGTGTTTTATATTCATTGTCAACAAAATATAAGTATAAAACGAATAAAAACTGTCAGCGCTGGATAGAAATGTTTAAAAATGATTTAATTTAGAAAAACCTTACGTGAGCATATTTCGCTTACAATTCAGTTGATTTTTCTAAAATTTTATTACTGTGTATAAGAGTTTAATAGTAACTATATGTTGATATAGTTATCGTCAGGGCCGTAGCCAGGATTTGAATTGAGGGGGGGATTTTTTGGAAGGTGGTTTATAGGGGCCCACAAGGAGGGTCTGGAGGGCGGGAGCCCCCCAGCCGGGTCAAGGGGCAGAGCCCCTTGTCAGGGGAGTCCGGGGGGCAGAATGCCCCCCGGGGTGGAAAATTTTTTAGTTTTAAGCTTTTAAAAGGCATCAGGAAACCTAAATTTAAGTACTGAATCTTTATTTATTTTCAGTTGTTTTTTTAAATAAATACAACAAAATAAAGTAGTTTTAGGTATTTTATTACTTTTTTAATAAAAAAGAACAAACGTTTTCTAAAAATAAAAAATCTTTATTTAATTTAAGTTTTTATAGTAAATGCTTCAGTTATTAATATCCAAAATTTGCTCTTCTTTTTTGTGAGCTCCTTTGTGAGCTTTCCACCTCTTTGTTGGTTTGGTGCAACTGATGTCTCGTAAAAAGAACGCAATATAAACAAAAAACGCCATCCAGGGCTTGTGAGTAACAAAGCCAAGGGTACGTTTTAAGCCATTCTAGTTTGAACTTCAAGTTGGTTGATCCAAATTTTGCTGTGGGAAACTGAAAATTGTCGCTGGGGTTCCAACAGTTGTTAAGTAAGTTTTTTCTTTCATTTTCATTGAGGTTCCTGCCAGCGAAATTGGATATGTCCATTAAGTGCCTTTGTGGCTCTGTCATTTTAACAGTAATAATTGAAGAAGACGGTTTTAAAGTGAGTAACCAAAGCATTTACAATAAAAAATCCTAAGAAAACCGCTTTTTTATACCAAAAAAGTGGTTGAATCGTGACTTCCCGCTCTTTGATACTGCCGCTTTTATGCAAATATTTTCACACAAAACAAAAATACAATATTTTTAAACTCACTGCACTAATGTTTTGAATTATAAATAATTTCTTTTTTATAAATAAGAGCTTTTATGAACCTAAATCACTTTAAATAATGCATTTTAGATAGCTTTAATACATTACAGAGTGATTTGGTAAAAAATTTTTTTTTCTAAATTTTAAAAAAAACCAAAGGGGGGACCCTTACGAAATTTTTTGCCTTCCCAGAATTTGAGGGGGGGATTAATCCCCCCAATCCCCCCCCCCTGGCTACGGACTTGATCGTGTAAATCAACTGTACCGTTCAAACCTGTGCTCGGTTTGGAAATGCCCCCCGCTTTATTGGAGGATTCGCCCCCCCCGTTTTATTGCCCCTCAACCACCAAAAAATGAAAAAGTACCCTATAATTATGACGCCATTTTTGACCTATGATGACGCCATTATCGCGAATTTTTTGCAGTGTTTAGCCCATTTCAATGTATTTTAAGCCATTTTAGATCTATTTTTACCTTATTTCCGCTTTTTTTGTCCCTTTTTTTCCCTTTTCTCTTTTTTTTTTCTCTTTTTTTCTCGTTTTTTTCTCTTTTTTTCTTTCTCCCCTGCTTGTCCCCCCGTTTTATTGCCACCCGTTTCAAAAAAGTTGCCCCCGTGCCCCCCCGTTTTGAAATTGCCCACCCCCGTGAATTGAAAATTTTCCTAATGGTTTATCAACCAATTTTAGTTATTAATAGTTTTTTCATTAAAAAATTCTGCTAGTAAAAGCAGTAACTAACTAACAAAACGATTCACTGTAAAATCTGTAATAGTAGTGCAGTTTTAATTATTAAATAATAAAAAAATTGTTAGTTGTACGAAGGTGTTTTGTCTCGGGGTTTTATTTGGTTTATTGACCCTGTTGTATTAAAATTTTAGCGACTCCGGACTAAACGATTCGAGAGGGGAGGTTGACTCCTCCTGGAACTCTTTTCAGCCTTTGGATGAGGTCTCCAAAGCGCTGGAGAGGAAGAGTGAGGACTCCAAGGCCTTCCGCTCCTCCTCCAAACAAAGCGGAGGGAAGTCCCCAAGAAACGGCAGCAGCAGCACCAAAAATTCTTCATCCACCGCCACTAAAAAAATTTCGTCGAAACAGGGTGGGACCGGTTCCTCCAAATCCTCCAAAAAGAAACAGTCAGAAGACTTGCTCATCAATTTCGACGACCCCAAGACCGCAGACTGGGGCGATTCCGGGTGGGACGACGCCGCCTGGGAAATACTCAACAAATAAATCTGTGATGCTTCGGATACGTTAACACTATTGGCGCCACGTTTGCGGATAGGTTGAAAGATTGACAATTTGGTGCCGGGCTGGTATTCAGTGACAAATACGGATAATTGCTGGTTTTTTTTGCTGTTTTCATTTTAGACTTTGATGGACTATAAATGCTGTTAAATTTAGGTGCAGCAATGTTCGAAAAGGACATTTTCGGTCAGTTTAAAAGATATATAATTGCATAAACAATTATTTTTCATGAATGCACAAATTTTTTGTGATGTGTTAGGTGTACCTTATCACAAAAGGTGTTGTGTATACAATGTATCTGATTTTTGTCGGCAGTATGGTTGATTCCGTGATGTAGCATAAATTTTCATACAACACTTTTCTAATATATATCAGCAAAGTTTGGAGCAAGACAAAAAGTACTTTGTGGTCACGATTTAGAATAGTTGTTATTTTTAGCGCGACGAATACATAATAATAATTCCTTTTTTCCGACTTATTTTACTTGATTTTTTTTCTAATAATTTATTATTATATTTTATTATAAATCACAGCTTTGGTACGATAAAACTGTGTTTTACTGTTTTTGTTATTATAGTAATATTCTTTAAAAATTGTTTTATTGTAAATAATTTCTGGTATTTTAATTCCCTTAGTCCGCTTATATTTATTTGTATTGTTTTATGGAATATTTTGGTTTCTTTTGTTAATTGATAATACTATTAGATATACTAAAGGAAAGATTTCATGCCGGTCGTATATTATGTTCAGACCGCAGCATCTCAGTACTCTTTTTTTACAAACTTCAAAAAGTAAGTTAAATTATACAGGAGCTTTATCAGAATATTTATGTTGCCAAATCATACTTTCTTGACTATTGAAAACACCATTTTGTTAGAAACTTTAAAAAATTAGTTATAAGAATAAGGAACAATCAGATCCATGCTTATGGAGATTTTAAAAAACCACTAAATTCTATTATCAGTTTCATTTGCAATTTTGTATCAAGTGGACTTTCAAAGTTATATACTCACTTTTGACTAAAATTTCAGTACTTCTCCAGATATAAAAAATTATCTAAAACCTAATTTGATGAGCTTTCTAATCATGTGGTTTTACATAAATACGGTTGTGTGATTGTTAAAAAAAGGTCAAGTTTAGAAAGTTCTGTATTGTCGTTAATCCTAGAAAAAAATATAAGCAGTGGTAAAAAAACTATTATAGACTGTTTATATCGCTGACGGAAGAGTACTATTTAGGCGAAAGTTATTTATAGTACCAATCCAAGTAGTGAGTAACATAATGTCTTAGTTAAGCGCAAATATAACTTTTGTGTAAAACTGTCGTTTCGTCGGCACGATGTTTTAATAACTTAACCTAATTAAGATTTATGTTAATACACATTTTTAGTACAAATAGGTTTTTAATAAAACAGTAAGTAACCTTTGCAATCTTTATTTTTCCCGTAATATCCCACTTACATTTTGTACTAGTGGGTCATTATTATCCAATAATTATTTAAAAGTCAATATTATTTGTTTTTCCAACAATTGCTCCTTTTCCGTGCTGTATATTAGAGCGTTTTTTAAAATAGATAATGTAAACTGCATGCATACAAAAAAATAGAAACTACTGATAATAGAAATAAAAAAAAGTGCAACTAAAAAACATACGTATTTTTCTAATTTTTTGAATGAGCCTGTATTTGCATTTAGTTATTGTAAGAAAAATATTAAAGGAGCTTAGAATGATGACGATAGACATAAATTCAAAAACAAAAAATTAAAGTTTAGTGATAAATAATTGGTACATTGTCTCAGGATTTATGACCCTGTTACACTTCCGATAATAACACTCGTTTTGATGTAAATTTAGGGTGTTTAAAAAAAATCTAAACAACTTGTCAGAAGAAAAGTTAAGTAATGTGATTACATTGTATTATTTGTGATCGAAGGGTTTTTCAAAAAAAATATATTCCACATATTTATTGTTAAATCGTAAAAATCTCTAGTATCTACAAACTATGTATACATATACATTAAATTTGAATGTATGTTTATAATTATCATTTGCCAGCTAATTATAATTGTGACAACTCTAAAATAATTGTATTAAAAATAAACTAGGGTTTGCAATTTTTATACGTTTTTTTATATATTTATAGTGTATTTTTTGCACTTGGTTGGTTTGTATCTACTATATTGGTTCTTCTAAGGTACTTTTTTCGATTTTCTGTGGTTTGTACTGTATGTTAATGATAACATGTTTCTTTACACAAGAATAATAACTATTTTTTAAACAATAAATTTAAGTGTTTGGTTAAACCAAAAACTCAAAAACACCTAAAGACTATTTTTCTTTTCTTAATTCTCTTCTCTTCTCATTTGACTTTCCTTCAGTAGTTTAAATTAAGAGGTCACTTTATTCAAGCTTTTTTTTTTCTAAGAAAGAGAGGTCAATTAATATTCTTACAAAAAAAAATATAAAAACATAATTGTGCAACTTCTTTGTAAGTGACGATGTCGATGATGTATGTCAAGTCTTTTTTTGAAGGCTTACAATGGCTTAAGGCCGAAACATACTTTGTCTCAAGTATCCAAAGGACCGAATGAAGTATGAATTAGCCTTATCTTTCAGAATCATCTATTAGAATTTCTTTTTTAATGACATCTTTTTTTTTCACACGCGATTTAAAATACAGTTTATGGTAGGAAATTATTAGTGAAATAACTCTAAAAGGACTCACACTTTAATGAACGATTTTAAGATTATACCTGTACTGTTCGCGCGGGGGATAAAAATGTATATTTTAATAAAAAAAACAATGACCAAAATATCAAAAAGTCGGATTATATATACTTGGTAACCTCCCGTTCTGTGATAGCCTGTTTCCGGGTGTGAGAAAGGTACATTATGTGTGTGCTGATACATTTGTTGTTAGGTGATGGCAATTTGTATCTGTTACATCTTTTTGTACCCAGGTGCAACGTTGCACTCACAAGGTTGGGATTAAGAAAGTACAGTACAGGAACAAGTTAAACATTATTGTTTTATTTGTTATTTTAAGATTTAAATATATTTTAATAAGATTAAATCAATCGAAATATGTCATGCACATACTTGATTAAATTCATCATTAGTCTTCCGCTTCATGTTATCATTAATATATTTTGTGAGGCATTCCCTAAGTATAAGTAATTGCAATGATACAATAATTCCAGTGTATTTGTTAAACGGTGTTTTTGTTAATTATAAAATAAAGTCTATTTTATTTTGGAACTTCCACATAAGAGGTTCGAGGTGCAGATGTTGCCGAACATAGATATTTTTGACCTTCTTTCCAGCTTTGTGACTGTTGTTAGTACTGAATACTCGGGAACTTATAGAATATAGCAAGAATACATAATAAAGAATGTATCAATGTGTATTAAATTTCTTCCCTATCCGTGCATCGTTTTGACAGAAATTTAACCTCCCGAGGGGTTAAATTAGACCCCCCTGGGGTTAAATTCAACCTCCTAGGGAATTAAATTTAATTCCCTCGGGGGTAAAATTTGACCGCCTGTTTTAAGGCATGGAAAAAACCCGCCAAAACAAACTAAAAAAAATTGTATTAATTACAGAGAAAATAAATATAAAAACAAAAATATAAAATTAAGTCCACAATTAACTAAAACTCACAATCTTATGAAAGAACAACTAACTAGGAATACTGGCCTTTTCTTTAAAGTTTTAAAATTGTTATGTATTCTTGATCTTGATTATACCTAGTACAAAAAAAAGTTCACTCAGTTAGTTCGTCGGCCAAACTATCAAGTCGATAAAGATCTCAAATGTGGTTTATAAACAGTTTCACAGCATTCAGTAGTATGTAAACCTCTTGCAATACAAAGCAAAAACGACCATAATTGTAATTACAGAATAATTATATCTAACCGACAAAAATTCGACTGAGTTACGAAAATCAGGAAACAGATGCGGTGTGTAACGCCAGTTGTGCTCAGTGGCGTTAAAGTTGTGGCCAGTAGCCAGTTAAAATTTTTAAGATAATAAGATTTGCAGCAAAGCCAAATTTTTTGTTTGGAGAGTGTTTTCCAGATATCGAAAAATCAATAAAAAATTAGAAACAGCATGTTAACCATAAAATAAAATGAATTAATTTGAATGTTGGTTAAGTATTTAAATTAAAAAATATTAATTGAAGTTTAAAATAATGTGTAAGACAAAAACCTCTCATATAGAAATATTGGAAAAATATGAGTGAATTTCTGAAACTTGGCATAAAATTGTAATTTTAGAGTTTAAAATCCATTTTTTGTGAGTGGAACCTTCCGATTTGAAAAAAAATAATAGACACCATGCAACGTCTTTTGAATTTTTATGCTTCAAAAACACTAGATATTTTAGCTTATATGATGGGCGTTCGAAATTTATTTGCTGTATTTTTGAGCGGCTTGAGACAATTTTTGATATTGCATTTGTGGGATGCGGCCAAGCTTTATTCGCGGACATTTCAATATTTTGGAAATTTTTTTTAGGAATATTTTAAAATCATGTCCGATGTGAGTCCAACTATTTATACTTATAAAATTACCTTAAACCTAATTACCATATCGATTTTTTTTAATAAATTTGTAACCCCCTCCAAACTAAAGTTTTAAGCTCTGAATGAAGGTTTTAGCATTAAAAACCTTAAAAATTCAATAATAATAATTCTAAAATTAGCGTAATATAATTTTAAATTTTGTAATATACTTTATAGCAAAGCTTATATATTGTTGTTTTAAATATAATTCTTATGAAAATAAAGAGTATAACAACTTTTTAAGTTATTTATTTTAAAAATTATCGATTCATTGTTTTCATTGATTAAGTTAAATATAATTTTGCAACTATCAGGAATAATTTATGTCGTATTGTATAAACTGTTTTAATTTGTATAAGGATTGATTTAGATTAAAAATTCATGTATGCCGAAATAAATCCGGTGTCAAAAACGTACAGAAAAACCAAACATCATCAAAAACCAAACAAAATCAAACAGAGTTAGTGTGAATTTGTAATTAGTTAAAAAACGGAATCTCCGCATTTATGTGAAGTATATAACAAGAAAGTATTCCTGAACATTTATATAATATAATGTCTGTAATTTAATTTAGATAGAACTGAATATTCTTAGGAATGGTCAATGCGATTGAAAATGAAACAAAATTTGTAGCTTTTTTGTGCGTTTCGGTGAAGAAATGCTTAAAAGATTAAGAAAGCCATGCTGTTGTATTCATATGATGAATAAAAGCTACAGGGAAATGTATCCGAAGGAAGAGCGCAAAACAATACAATCCTTAAATGCACATATTAAGCGGGAAAAGTTACCTGAGTCATCAAAAAACTCTGATTGTTTGTCAAATGAAATCGGATCTCTTTCGGAAAAGGCGCAGATGAATTCAAACAAGAATTCTCCCGAAAATCATATAGATAAAAGATCCTTTGATAACGACCTAAAAACTAATGTTAATTCAATAAGCAATCGAGATCTTGATGGAACCTCAAAGAATGCATCGAAACGTCCCCAAGTTAGCCAAGAGTTACATTTTCCCGTTGAATCTTCAAAAAGCCAAAACCTAATAAGTGAATCATACAAAAGTTCTAACAAAAGGAATTCTAATTTTCAAATGACATACAATATTCGAGCACCTCAAATGTTTCCGGATGATATGACGAACTCTGAACGAAACAGCAAGCCAACAAAACAGAATGGTACAAGTTCCAAGGATACTACTAAACCGGTTGATACTGGCACCGATTTGAAACAAGAAAATAAAGTTTTGAGTAAATGTTTTTGCCACTCTGTTACGAAAAAAAATAAATTATAAATGCTACGAACATCAAAATTTGTATTACAATAGTGAATTCAAAAATTATGTGAACACTTATGAGAAAAGATCGAGTTCTCATATTTAAAAAAATTCAAAATTAAATAAAATCCTACGTTGCTGACAGTAGTTGTATTGTATCATTAAAATTATAGAATTAGTTGTTTACTAAGAAATTTAATTGGCAATCTTAGAATTTATTATGTTATTTTGTTTTTAACAATAAATATAGTGGTAATTAAAAATATTAATTAAATGTTAACTGTTTCGCGCATAATATATTTCTGGTTTTAAATTAATTTATGCGTAGTTTATCATTCACGTTAAAAACTGATTATGAGCGCTTAGCTAAAACGGAGTGAATGTTTACTTTAAGCTTCTGGCAAAGAAAAACAGTCTAAAAAGTGCACTTCCAAAGGAAAAAGGAAAGAATTAATATCCAACAGTCGATTACAAATTCCTGGTCTACCAACTGTAATGCATGAGCAAGTATTCGGGTCACCACCACCTGAAGGCTATTGCACCGTTGGAAACTCGTTTTGTACACTGGATTTAACCAGTCTGCAGGGTCACACTCTTCCCGAACATTTTAACAATATTGCCAAGGCGCAGTCGAAACCTTCTTTCTGGGAGCTTCACGGTC
>JASAMX010013054.1:0-51542 GCA_030248175.1 Microlaimidae sp. YZB2_3
GATGAAAACAGAAGAATTAAACTATGCATAAACTATGCTTAGTATGATATTAATTCTGTTATCTGATCATTAAAAAAAAAAAAAAAAAAAAAAACAGTTTGCTGCACAGTAAAATTTATTTCAGACAAGTAAATCTTTCCAGATTAATAACTTATAAATTATTTTTCATAATATAAAATTTTAGTACAAGCATGTTTTTATAACTTTATAAAGAGTACATAATAAATATATAGAAAATGTATAGCACTCAGTATTAACTTTTGCCTACTACGTATGCTGGTTCCAACATGAGGCAGAGTCTGCACACCGTGTGCAAATTCCGCCACGCTGGTGTGGAGAGTATGGCACATCGCTGTGCAAGTTTCGTAACATGTTATTTTTGTTGCAATTTAAAACAAATCTTCAAAAAAAAACAAATGATAAGTAAAATCCTTAAACTACTAACACCCACTGAAATTCGGGGGTCCCAGTTATAAAAACCCTTAAAGTGGAGGTTTAGGAGATTGCTTTTACGCAAATTTTCGGTATGCGTTCCCCATTTGTAAACTAAAAAAATATCCATTTGTACACTAAAAAATGAGAATTTATATAATCAATTAATTTTTTTACGTAATGCTAAAAATATATAACGAAAAGTATGGCGACGGCAAGTGCTATTTTAACGGCATACTTTAAGAATAGGTCATTATAATAGCACACTGTTTTTAGTTATGCCATTATAATGACATACTGTCCACGGAAAATCCCAGGAATTAAAATTCATTTATAAAATCGCGATCATTTAAATAAAGTGGGCTTTGCTATTATAATGACATATTCTCAACAACTCTTCACGAAAATTTACGGAATTTAATAAGGAGAATATGCCATTTAAGAGTGCATTTAAATGGATTATTATTTATAATAGCATAAGACATCACCACTGATTATACACGAGTTTTTCGTTATATTATATATTTTTAGTTATACTGTAAAATATTCTACTGTTAAACATGTGGAATAAGCCACACATTGCGATATTAATAAAATATTCAATATTAAAATAAAATATTAAAATTAATAAAATATTCAATATTAAATAAATTAATAAAATATTCAATGCTAAATATTCAATAGAATATTTGACAGTATTACGTCAAACAATTTCATCTGGGAAGTTTACGTTCGCATTTTTGAAAGTTTGAAAATGCGCAGTTAACATGTGGAATAATCTACATATTGAAATTCAACAAAAACTGTGTGATATTTGACAGTATGACATGTACAAAAACTTTCAAATAGAATATGAAGGAAACTTTAAATTATTCCACAGGTCGTGGCAGATTTTATTACATTATGAAAAAACAACACTGTGGATTGTATAACATTTTAATCTCCAAGGAAAATTGAAGTTTAATGATTGCAGTATAAAGAAAAGATAAAACATTTACTGTATAAATAAGACGTTTGGGGTTCTACGTAATTCGTTATGGGTTAAATACACCTAAAAAAATTATTACAAAATTAAATTAGGTTTTGACAAATACTAATTAAGCAGATGAAAAAAAGGAAATAAAAAAGATTTTGATAAAACAAAGAAACCACAAAGGTATATTTTGTTTTTAAAATGGTGTTTTTTAATATAAAGACTTTTTTAATCTTAAGACAAAATTTTATTATTATCAAAGGTCTACCACAGAGAAAAATCTTTAAAACTAAAATCAGTTCAAAATGATTTAAAATGAAAAAAAATCAGACGAGTATTCCGCTTGGTATGATTGATTTGTAGAAAAGATTAATTAGTGTGGAGTTTAATTTAATAGAAACTGTACATTAATATAATTATTGTCTTAATCACCCGTACCACACCGTTCGCGAAATATGCTCAGTTTAAAATGTTCTCAGTCTTAATCATTTTTTAACAGACTTTAGGATTCAAAAAACTTTTTATAATGAATTATGATCATAAACCGTGGATTGTTTAGCAAAATAGAACTACAACCATATTTTAACTAAACAATCCGCCTTTTTGATCATATTTTATCCTGTAAGGAGATTAAGCCTAGTTTTAATGATTTTAAGTTTTTGTTTGAATACAAACGCGAGTTAAAATGTAGAATTATCTACATGTGGAAATTCAAGCAAAAGCGTGGAATTTTCTACAGCATTACGAGAAAAAATTATCAAGTAGATTATTCCACAAGTCGTAGTGGATTTTTTTACATAATAAAAAATCTGCACCGTGGATTAATCTACCAAAAATTTGAACAAGTGTTTAACACACACTCGGACATTCTCTACACTTATGCATTCTTGACAGTACCAAACTTTTAAAAACCAATCAAGAAATATGAAGAAAAAAAACCACACAAATGGCATATACAACGCCATTTATGGAACCAAGTCCACTTAAATTAAAAGAAATCCTCAGAAAAAATTTCTAAATTCTGGGATGGTTTATGCTCCAGAATTAATTGGACTCTAAGTATTGTTCAGATTAAGGTTTTACACGTATAATTGATGCCTATCCTGAGATTAAATTTTATTTGCTCCGCTAATCTCAGATTAATAGAAAGGTCATTTCGGTTTTCAGCTAAATTAAATATTAACTAATCATTAAAAACAGAGTGTAAAAATCGACAATGAATTTAAAGAAATAATTGCACAATTATGTAAACGTGCATCGAAACAAATTTGCAAATGTTTTGTTTTTTAAACTAGTTATAACTGACGAACAAACAAAACAATTGTACAAATTAAATATCAACTTGTTTGTCAGATGCTCTAAAACATCATGTGCCTAGTTTTATGCATTTTAAAAGCTTTTAGAGGATTATAAAGATAAAAATAAATTTAGCTTAATAGTGCATTCGTTGTTTTGTTTAATTATATCTATGTTTGAAGGCAGAAAAAGGTAGCTAATATTATAGCTGAGTTACACATAGGTGACAAGTGGAAGACAGAGGCAACTCAACCCCAGTCAAACCAAAACATTGAATCCCATCATAAGTAAAATATTAATGACAACAAAAAGCTTGTTGAAACCCCAAAAAAGTTTTTGGTTCTTTAATTTTCAAACATGATGTTGAATTTCAAAGCATACGTAAGTTGAAATTGAAACCTTACTTTAAGAAACACTGATAATCCTATTTCAAGCCTTATACAAAACATATGCAATAAACAAATTAAACTTATTTGCACTGCATGTTTGTGTATATTCGAATGAAACAATTAACGCTGGAAATGCCAAACGTTTAAAATAAATGTAAATGATTATTTAAAATTAAAATAAAATTTTAATCATAAGCACGTTTTAACTAAATTAGGTTTATCTAAAACTTAGAGACAAACAGTATTATAAAATTGTTTTAAGGTTGGTTAATAGTTATGACAAAACGTCGTTTGGACAAAGTCCAAAGGACAAAAGTCTTTTGGACAAAAACGTCTTTTGGATACAGCATAAAAACGTCCTTTGGATTTTGTCCTTTGGACTTTCAGGACAACGTCTTCATACTTTTTTGTCCTTTGGACTTTTCTCGGGACAAAATCCAAACAAAAAATTTTAAATAGCATTCATACTATACGTCCAAAAATAAAAGTACAACGACGTTTTGGTTCTTCTAAATTGTCCTTTGGACTTTGTCCAAAGGGCGTTTTGTCATAAATATGAACCAGCCTTTATAATAAAAATTAAAATGATATGTTTTTGCGTTAAAACCCAATATAAAAACTCCTAAAGTTTTTATAAGTTTTTTAGAGGAACTCACAATACTCACGAATTTACACAAATATCAAGTTTATGGAGGTTTTTTTGCCAAAAAAAGTACTTAGGGTCTCGATGTGAATTTATATCAGCAGCGTTTCCGCGAGAAAACTCGAAGGATTTTACTAGGAATTAATTAAGTTTTATAAAAACAAAGGGTTCTTCTTTTTGACACAGTGAAAAATTTAATTTCGGAGAATCTAAATCTAAATAATTTTTATGAAGGACTACGAATGGCGTATTAACTAACAGATTTTTGATTAATTTTAGCTGGAAATGGAAAAAAAATCTCCATGATTCGCCTAAAAGCTTTGACTGCAAAAAAAGCCGACGTGCATCAAAAAGTCATCGAGAGAAAGTCACTTGCAAGTTTATTTTTAATTATTGAGAATGACTGAAATATAACATAATCAAAAAACCTACTAAAATTTCAACATTTCGAATTAATGACTTTAACAGAGTTCTTATGACTAACTCTTATGTTTTTTGTTTTTTGTGTTTTAAAGTGGAGTTTGTTAAAATTAGTAATCTACAAAAGCCTTGGAAACATAAGTTATATTTTTAATAAATAATTATCTATGTCGGTACGTTATTTTTCATCTAAATTTCATAATTAATATATTTCTTTATACGATTAACGTTTTTATGTACTTTAAAACTATCCACTTTAAAGAACAAAGATATAATAATAAAAATCATCGTTTACTGATAAATTTTCGGTCGGCACAAAAGAGTCCTGGCATAAAATCAATTTTTCACAGCTAACATACAATGTTCACACCTTAGCTGCCTTCCAGTTTTTTATTTGTTTTTTTTTAATTAGCCTCTTAGGAGATTGTGTGAAGAATTTTGCCGGTAAAAAATTAATGTTTTTAAGTATTTTTAATATTTAGAAAACGCTTAAAGCTTTGTAAAGCGTTTAAAAAATAAGAAAAAAATCATTGTTGTATTTGGGTATAAATCATATAATATTGAATTAGTATTTTTGTTATAATTAAGTGTATGTAAAACAAAATCATGTCTAAACAATGATTTTAGTTAGCCTAAATTTTTTGTTCATTGTTAAAATATTACAATTTTCGTCAAACAAATGTTTTAATCGTAATTGTAAGAACGACCGCAGATGTCAGACAACAAGATGACCAGACCACTGGGACTTTTTGCGTGCCATTGCGCACAACTAACTACACATTAAAAAAAACAAACAAAAAACACAAAAAGACACTCTCTCCGTCCATTTGCTGATTTTTAACCAAATAACGAGTAAAAACAACTAAATATTGTTATACCTCCAGACCACTACAGGTTTCTGTACTTTTTTGCCAACTTTTAGTATTTTTTTAAATTTAATTATTCTGTGTCTTTTAACTAAAAATTTGGTTGATTTTTCGAAACTAGTTGGTAATTTTTTACCGAATATAGTAGTAGCTTTATTATCAGATGCTTAGTGAGTAGTTTTGGCAGTTATTTAACCAAATATTTGTTAACTTTTTACTAAATACTTGGAATTTAAATTACGCAAATTACGCTAAGTATTAATGCTAAATATTTTATTTAAAATCCTTCTGATCATAACGCAATGCAAATAAATACATCAGAAAAGCAAAACTATTGAGCAGAACTTTAAATGACATAGATAACACCACAAAATACGCAGTAAGCAAGGTAAATATTCACTAAACTCAAAAAAATTTTTTAGGGAAAAATAACAAAGCAATTTAAAAATGTTAAATACGAATTTTTTTACTAAAACGCTTTATTATTTATTTACAATAAAAATGTTGGTGATTAATTATTAGTTTTGTATTTGATTAAAACTTATTTGATTAGTCAATAATGACTCGTCAACGCAACTACTGCACATAATGAATTAAGCGTATAATTTTATGAAAATGCTCCCAGGTTTTAAGTTGTCGTGAAAATATTAGCGGTCTTTCAAAGAAATTTTTTTAAATTTACAGAAACTTTTGAAATTCTTTTGAAGTCTAACGCAAACGTTATCACTAGTGTTGTAAAAAGTATTGATTTTGGATTATTTTAAGTAAAAGTAAAAGTAATTTGAAAAATTTTAATTTAAGTAAAATAAGAGTAAAAGTAATTTGTGATTTTTTAATTTAAGTAAAGTAAAAGTAAAAGTAATGGTCAAAATTTTATTTAAGTAAAGTAAAAGTAAAAGTAAGACCTATTTTTTTAAGTAAAAGTAAGAGTAAAACTATAATAAAAGTAATTTTGAAACGGACCAAAACACTGGTTTTTGGAGCTCCAGAGCTCTGTTGTAAAGTTATTTTGCTAATTTTATGCATAAATTATCATTTTAATAAGTTTTTTGGCAAAATAAACGGTTTTAGCGTGTTAGCGGCTTAAAAAATTATTTTTTGTCATTCACTTTACAAAAAGCCTTTAAGGGAATCTACCCATTAAAATTACTTAAATTTTACTTAAATTAATTTAAGTATTTGCAGAGGAAAATCCGAGTAAGAGTAAAAGTAAAAGTATTTGAAATTTCAAAAGTCGAGTAAGAGTAAAAGTAAAAGTAATTGAATTTTCAAAAGTCGAGTAAAAGTAAAAGTAAAAGTAATCCAAAATCCATTACTTTTATTACTTTAAGTAAAAGTAAAAGTAACTTTTTACAACACTAGTTATCACATACGAGACAATACGTAGAATCGTTCTTTAGCTCAAAAAACGTAAAACCACATTAAAAAATCTGGATAACTGTATGGGTTTTTAACCACATTAAAAAAACTAGGTAACTTTTCTCCAGCGCGCTAAGTTTGAGCTAAGACCTTTGAGTTTAGCTAAAAATCTTTTAAATTAACTGTTCGTCGTTACTTAGACAAAGAGTCACAATCAGTATAAAATCAACGTGACTCATTTTGTTTGGATTATTTATTGTGTTAAGATAAAAAAAGAGTCAAAGTTACGAGTATTTTACGACGCTTTCGACTCATTATGTCAGAGTAACGACGTGTTGAAATACGTCATAAACTGGAAGACAGCTGAGGTGTGAGTGAACATTGTATGTCAGCTGTGAAAATTGATTTTATGCCAGGACTCTTTTGTGACGACCTCAGCGCTCGAAGCGCTTGGGCGCATGAACGCATTTTCTTCAGGACTCTTTTATGCCGGGACTCTTTTGTGCCAGGACTCTTTTGTTCCAGCTGGGATTTTTTTCAGGACTCTTTTGTGCGGAGACTCTTTTGAAGGTGAGCCACTATAAATTAGCTGATTTTGTAAAAATATCTAATGAGTTACGCAAAGTAAATTGGGCGCATATGATTAACTCGTCCGCAAATATTAATGAGCTGTACGCCAAGTTTTTGTCAATAAATCAAAAATTAATTGATAAATATGTTCCTGTAAAATTAATTAAAGTTAAAAAATTTCAGTATCCACGTTTCATTCGAGCCTTAAAAAACAGAAAAAAAGTTTTGCATAAAAAGTCCAAACAAAATCCGTTGCTTAAAAAAGACTGGGCA
Organism: Microlaimidae sp. YZB2_3; assembly: GCA_030248175.1. Lineage (NCBI taxonomy): Eukaryota > Metazoa > Nematoda > Chromadorea > Desmodorida > Microlaimidae > Microlaimidae sp. YZB2_3. The sequence continues at coordinate 7,222 of JASAMX010013054.1, forward strand.
GATTGTGACAAAAAATATTTGACTGCGTTAAAGCATTTTCATGATCATCTTGGGCGCAAAGCCATAAACAGCGGCGACACTACCAATTTTTTTTACTTTGCTAATAAAAAATTTAGCTCCAAATCAAGCAATGTCTCAGCTATAAAAAATGATAATGGTGAGTTAATCACTGACAATATTCAAAAATGCACACTTTTCAATGAATATTTTGCTAGCGTTTTTACTTACGACAACAATATTACCCCAGCCTTTACCTAGAGAGTGGGCGAAAACTAAGGGAAGTTTTAAGTTTGTTTTCCTGTCAACCTTATTGAAAAAAAGTTTAAAAAGTTTCCAAATAACCTAAAAATAAAAAATAAATAAAAAAGCTAGCGTTATAGCCGGTCCTCTGGCTAGAATTTTTGAACTATTAATGCTTTCCGGCACGGTATCTTTGTTATGGAAAGATGCTTTTGTTTTACCAATTTTTAAAAAGGGGTCAAATAGCCTTCGTCAAAATTACCGGCCAATATCCCTTACGTGTATACCCTGTAAGCTCATGGAGAGTATAATTGTGGATGAATTACTAGTTTATTTAAAAAAGAAAAAAATTGCTCCATCCGGAACAGTTTGGATTTCTAAAACGAAAATCTGTTGGCTTACAACTTTTCTCAACACTTTCTGATTGGGTTACGGCCATTGAAAACAAAAAATCTATAGACGTAATGTATATAGATTTTTCAAAGGCCTTTGACTCCGTCAGCCATAATAAATTATTAGCTAAACTCAAAGCTTACGGAATTGACTATGAACTGTTTAATTGGATTACAAGCTTTCTTACTAAAAGAAGACAAAAAGTAATTCTAAACAATGACTCGCCTGATGTTACTAAAAATTATATTGCGTCTGATTATGTGTATGTATCAAGTGGCGTGCCCCAGGGAAGTGTCCTGGGACCGCTTCTGTTTTTACTTTATATCAATGATCTGCCAGATTGCCTTGACTCTAAAACTTTTGTAAAATTGTTTGCTGACGATGCTAAAATCTATACCATTTTTGATCAAAACCAATCCAAAGAATATTTTCAACAAAATCTTAACAACTTTTGTTTATGGGCACAAGATTGGCAGCTTAACATTGCTATAAATAAATGTAATGTGTTGCACCTTGGCAATAAAAATCCTAAATACCCATATTTTCTAAATAATGTTGAAATTGAAAGCAAAAACCTTATTCGCGATTTAGGCGTTTTAGTCTCTTCTGATTTAAAGTTTTCTAGTCATTGCGCTTCCATTTCCGCCAAAGCACGATCTAGAATTGCTATTCTATTTAGAGCGTTCCGTTCAAAAGATGTCAGTATTCTGCTTCAAGCTTACACAAGTTTTGTTCGTCCTCTCTTAGAATTTGAAACGTTTGTATGGAATCCAAATTATTTAAAAGACATTGATTGTCTGGAAAAAGTTCAACGAACGTTTACCAGACGCCTGTATTTAAGATGTTCATTGCCGTACGCTGATTATGGCACTAGATTAAAAGAACTAAAGTTAGATAAGCTTGAAACCCGCAGAACCCGAAACGACCTTATATTTTGTTATAAATTGCTAAATAATCTAACTGAACTACCCTCTAATAAGTTTTTGAGATTAGCCAATAGCACTAAAACCAGATCAAATGGGTTTAAACTCCTAAGCAGTTTTTGTCGTTTAGATTTATCCAAATACTTTTTTTCAAACCGGGTTATTAAACTATGGAACAGATTACCTCATGATATAGTTTCCTCAAAGTCCCTTGACATCTTTCGGCATAAACTGTCATGTTTTATAAATTAATTTTTTTGTGTATTTTATTTTACGTTATTATTTCACTTTCTTTGTATTATACTAACTTGTCGTTGGATTTATATTCTTGTTTTTGTTGTCTTAATTTGGCTTTAAAATTTTTATGAATATAAGTTTTCTTGATCTTTATTTTAAAATGTTTGTGATTCTTTTTTTATGTTGTCATATAAGTATGTTACTTTAACGTGACCTTTACAACAATAAATATTCTAAATTGTTTTTATAAGTAAAAATTTTTCCAATAAGTGAAAGTAAAGAAAATAGTTATGATAAAGCTTAATGCAAGGTTTGTTTAAATACACTATATATTTTAGTAACAAGTATAACTTTGTGATTGTAAAACACTAATTTGGCATTTTTTTGACTTATTTTAATGTCAAGAATAATGCTTCTTTGGCAGCATTCAATGCAAATTTTTCAAAACACTATTAAATGTAAGAAAAAATAATTTTTGTTGTCGCTGACTAAAAATAACCTGTTATAATTAAAACAAATTTGTTTTTCCTAGCTTTTTAGAACTTTAAACCTATAAACAGTACTACTGTTACGTATAAATGACATTAAATACAATTTTTTTTAAATTTGTTTTGTATTTTTTTACAATGTTTTTAGTAAGTTCTGATAATTGCATGATAATACTAACGGTCTTTACCAAAATAATTAGTGAAAACCTAAGGTCTTATATTTTTTTTTGAAATAAAAGCGCAAATGCGGCGCTTTTTAAGCAGTCCCCTCCAATGTGTGAATATCGCAATGTCAACCTCCGTTCGCCGGCTGAGCCTAAACCACCCCACAAATGGTGTAATTTTTTAAATACAACCTTTTCTTGGAGGCCGCCAAAAACAACACCGTTTCAATTCCCTTTTTTGTAGATTAGTCTTCATATGTTATATACTTAATAAAAAATTTAAAGAAGAATAAATGTGGAAAACAGCAAAAAAATATATAAAGGTTTTCACGATTTAAAAATTTTAATAATATTTTTTTTAGAATTAAATGCAAATAAAAACATATAAAATTTTTATATTAAATGAAAATATATTTCAAAAGATTTCTTTTTTTATCTAAAAATCTTGTTGTTATCAACATTTTAAACCACGCTAAAAAATAAAAACACAAATCAGTTTTACTGCTCAAAAAAATTTTTATGTCATGCGTTTTATGTAATAATAGGGTATCCTTGTTTTGTTAGTATACTGATTTGGGGCTTAATTTAAATTTGCAATGTATTTCTCTTTCATTAACTTTTATAGCTAAAACATTCCAAACTTTTTAGCTCTAAAACGTTTAATTGCATAATTTTTTCGATTGCTTTTTTGAATAGATAAAAACTCGTTATACATAATGCTTTCATGTATAGAGAATTATCTATTAATTTAAGTCTAACTAAGTTTAATTAACCTTATCTAGATCTTTAAAAAGTCCTATTAAATCAGCTATTTATAGTCATTCATAATACACTTGCAAGTTTACAAAGGGCAAAAAATGTAACACCTTTTTTTGTCTGGGTGTTCATCTCAGGTTGCTTGCAATTCTCTCTTTCTAATGTGTGCTAATTGTTTATGCTTACATTTGCGTGTGGGAAATGTGTAGACTGATTACTCGGTTTCTTCCTCCAGATGCGGTTAAAACTCTAGACACGGTGTGCTGGGAATTTGTAGAAAAAGAATAAGGAAAATTTATTTAATATAAAAATTACAACAAGCGGGGAACATAAACACAGAAAACGGGGTTCGGCACCAGTAACCCCACTGAAACAACTTCAGAAAAAAAAAAACTCTCTTTTCACAGCAAAAAACTTAAAAAACTACGCGTTTTTTAACGATTTGACCAAAACTGTCAGACACAGATATTTGCATAGCACGTGTTTTCACAGTCTGATCAAAACAAAAGGACAAAACATTTTTACATAAATTTAGAAACAATTTAAAAAACGTATTCTATTAAAAACAAAACAAAAACTACTAAATAAAAATCACGTAAAATCACACAATTGAAACGATTTTGTTTTTCTTTTTGTATGGTCATTATTTTAGCGTCTCAAAAAAACAAAAAATTTATTTTGATATACATGATTCCCAAAATGTGATAATACACTTGCAAGTTTGAGTTACAAAGGGCAAACAAATAAAGAATGTATTTTGATATACATGATCCCCATAATGTACCCCCAAAAAATTTTGGAGGTACATTATGGGTTGTAAAAATGGTAACCATTGGGTGAATCGAGTTGAAATTTATATTTTTGAGATCAGCGTGTCGAGAGCTTTGATATGAGTACAAACAAGACGGTATTACAATAAATATATAAAAATGACCACCTAAAAATTTTTGGAGGTACGTTATGGGTTCTAAAAATGGTAATCATTGAGTGAATCGAGTTAAAAATAATTTTTTGACATCATCTAGTTGAGAGCTTTGATATATGAGTACAAACATGACAGTATTATAATAAAATCAACACTTAAGAATTTTAGGGGGTACATTGATGGGTGCAAAAATTATATAACCACTGAAAAAAATTTAATAAACTATATAATTTTAAAATCAGTGCGTTGAGAGTTTTCATATGAGTATAAACACGTCACTTAAAATGAAAAATGGCAAAATTACCATTTTTCAAATTTATGGGTATGTAATCGGGTTTGGTCTAAAATAAATATTTTTGAAATCAACACGCATAGAGCTTTCAAACGAATATAAACACGGCTTACAAGTAATAAAAACAAAAAAATCACCTCTTACTAATTTTGGGGGTACAAAGGGGTCTGTATTTTGGTTACCTGACCCATTTAGAGCAAATTTATTTAAATTTTTGAAATCAGCACACTGAGAGCTTTAAAATGATATATTACTCGCCTATTTAGAGAGGCTGTGTCAAAAGTTTTATTTTTAAGGTTCAGCCATTGCAGTGCCTTAGGCCATCAAATAATTTTTGAGCTATCACCAAAATGTAAAACTTAAAATTCCGCATAAATTCCTCGGTATCAAACCTATGGCTCAAACAGTTTTTGAGCATGATGCCAAAATATGCATAATGTGTCCCCCATACAAAGATTTTCAGCAAAAATCGTAAAATTGACCCCCTTTAACCTCTCGGGGTACCCGAACCATGTAGATTACCACTAAAAAATTGTATATTTTGAGCTCAGGAAAATATGGGCAATTTGCACAAAAGTTTTCAGACGTAAGGACCCATATGGTAAAAAGTTAGAAATTTGGCCGAAAAAAATTGACCGTAAATTTAGGGGGTTTGGAGCTAACCCACCAAAATTTTTGAAAAAAAATTTTTTCAGGAGGTAGCCAAAAGTACAAGCACCTTAACGCGAGATATATGCATATTGATCGCGGCGCGTTCAAAACTTATAAGAACGCAAACAAAAATTTTTTTGTCAAAATTTTTCCAGTATCGCTAAAAAAAACAGAGAGTAGGTATACTTTTTAGTGACTTTTGCTTTCGGCTTAAAGTCCCCAAATTACGGCTCCACGTTTGCCACCACGGTTTCCTCAAGTTTCTTATTTTTTGCTCTAAATTTTTAACTTCCATGAATCCTGAGTCTTTCGCTACTCTACAAGAAATAATTCTTTAGTAAGAAAAATCTTCGGAGTGAAGGAAAAAAAGGTGGGGCAAACTTCATAAAATACCTGCCGTCGTTTGGTGTTTTTAACCAAAAAATTGCGGATTTTAGTACGGGAAACGCAATATTTTGACAATTACTGCACCAATCTTAACAATCATGGTATCAATTTAAAGTAGAAAGTAGGTGCTTTTTTGGGTGCAAAATTTTTGATGTAAATCGCTATACCCATTGAACAATAATTCACACAGAATTATCGAAAAGCGCCATTTTTGAGGGGTCATAACTCTTGAACCACTCGTGATATTTTGTTGCAAAAATTTTTGTGGGTTATTGGTGGCAGAAGTAAAGTTTTCACAAAAATTATCAAAATCGAAAACAAAAAGCTTGAGTCAGCACCGCACTTTAAATTGCAATATTTTGTACTCGGTTCTCCGCAAAAAATATGAAAAAACTATGCTTAACAAAAACAGAAAATTAAGTACATAAACATGACATAAAAACATTCAAGCAAGCATTTACTTTAATAAAAATTATTTCAGTCGATCTATGAAGTTAAAAATCAAATAAAATACAAATTATTAACCAGAATCGTCTGCCAAAGTTGTCTTGTTACGATTCAAAAAATTTACATGAATCTGTGGGTTAATTGATATTCTTTTTGTTTTGTTTTGATCGTAAAAGTTGTGTTTTTTTGGGGACTATAATGTGCTTATAATAGATTGGCAAACATTTAGAAACTTAGAGCAGAATATGTGTTTAAAAATGTTAGTCTAGAAAACATTGTTTATTTATCAACTTATAGATTTTAAAACTCGTCAATTCATTTGTTAGATTTGTTTTGTGTAATCAAAAAACATTGTCTTACATTATGTATGTAAAAACTGTTTTCTACGTCATGTTATCACATGTATTTGATTTCACTGAGTTTTTTGTTTTAAATAACAAGCGGGCAAAAAACCTATACGTGAGCTGATTTTTTCGGAATGGATGAATATAAATTAATGAATATAAATTACACATAGGTTGATTGAACCTCTATGTAATTTATATAAATAATTTTGCATATAACAAATTATTTAACAAGCTAGAATTCAATTAAAAAAAGATAAATGAAAAAAGCAAAAAAGCTTATATATTCGCAGAATGTTTCAGCTACATATAAAACATAAAAACGCAAAAACATAGTAAACTAAAATTACTCCCAAATTAGTACAAACAAAACAAAGGTACCCTACTACCACATAAAACGCATAACTCTACAAGGATTTAGGGTATCTGACTTAATTTCGGCCATGCCTTAATTTCGGCCACCAATTTAGGATGTTAGAAAATTAGCTTATTTTTAAAACACAAAAGAACCAGCACAAAAGTAACTGGATGAATGTTGAATAAAGTATTTTTTCAAAGTCTTTTTTTGTGTGATTCTGCATTATCAGCATTTTCATACAAAAAAGTACATTCGTGTGAATTTCTGGGATTTTTTTCTGTGTTGAAACTGCATCAAATTTAAAAAGAGGCAATATATGGTCTTAAAGGCCCGTTCACACTTATGCACAATGCACGATGCACAATGCATTAAAACTCCAAAAATAGGTGTTCACACTTACGCACAATGCACGATGCACAATGCACAATGCATTATCGGACTTGGAACGGCGTTCCAAGTTTTGTGCGAGTAGCAGCGCGCTTCGAAAATTTGTACGTATTTTTTTTCGCAACGTACGTACGTTGAGAACTTTTCTGCTTAAAAAACGAATCAAATAATAAATATTCTTGAACAAACGACTTCACATTTCATTATACATAAAATTTAAAACATATTTTTGTGTTTACACAAATATAAAACATAATTCTATGCAAAAATAAATACAAAAAGAGTGATTTTAGAACTATATTTTGGCTTTTTTTAGCTTTGTTGACTAATATTCAGGATTGTTTATCCCAAAATCGGTCAATTTGAGTTTTTTGTCAACTTGGATTTGCAGCAACGCTATTCTTTGTTAGGTTTCGTTTTTTAATAAGAGAAACAAGCATTTTAAACCGTATTTAACAATAGTTTTGGCTGAAAATTCGTTTTAATGCATTATGCATTGTGCGTAAGTGTGAACAGGTACTATAATGCATTGTGCATCGTGCATTGTGCATTATGCATCGTGCATTGTGCATTGTGCATTGTGCGCAAGTGTGAACGGGCCTTAAAATAACTTCTATTTAGTGTAATTTTTATGTTTTTATATTTTCTTTCAAAGCAGTTTGTTATACGTTTAACATAATATGTAGCTGCACAGTTTAAGATTCCGTTAATTTCGGCCACCTTGAAATTCAGGTGAAAGAACCTGCCGTTCTTTTGCTGTATTCAAATATCATAGTACCACCGTAATTTAAAACTAATTTTTTGCGCGTTTGACTTTTTGATGTTTTTCACGCAAAAAAACTTTAAAAAAACACAGGTTATTAAAACTTGTTTTTTTAAGGTTGTGACATAATTATTTAAAGTTGTTATTAACTTAAAAAATTTGTAAACCAAAAATAATAAAGTTATATGTACCAAGAACAATACCTAAGGATAAATTTGCAACCTTAAAAATTTTTATTGTTCAGTTTGGCAATAGTTATAGCCAATTTTTTCTAGGTGGCCAAAGTTAATTGCTCGCGCCTTAATTTCTACCACTATAAAAAACACTTTAAACCTCCACTGATCTTTAAGTGTAACAGAAATTTTAAAATTTTGCACTGGAATAACAAAAATAGTTATCGTTTGATTTTTAGACCAAATTTTGAGTCAATTGGAAAAACCAGAGAAAACTTATCAAAAAAAAATAAAAAAGGTGGCCGAAATTAAGTCAGTTACCCTATATTGTACTAAGGGTTGGTTCATACTTATGTAAAAACATCCTCGGACAAAGTCCAAAGGACGTTTTTACATACGTTTCTACGCTGTGTTTGTCCTTTGGACTTTGTCCAAAGGACGTTTTTACATAAGTATGAACCAACCCTAATAGGGTTTTATAAAGTTTTTTACAGATCAATATTATGTTTCTAATAATTATATTTGACACAAATATAAACAGAAACATAAAAAATTGCTACAACAGAAACACAAAAAATCTGCTCGTGATATTTTCTCACAGAACAAAAATGGTTATTTGACAATCCCCATAATTTCACCCTGATAGAATTTATCTTTCAGTATTTATAAATTTTCACTGATTGGTTAATATTAACTTCGGATAATAAAACTGCTTTTGTGGACTAAACTTCTGGTATAAATTAATATCTAAGAACATAACAAAATACTTATTTGGCGCAAACAAAACAAAAAATTCCACTTATTAGTTGCTTTTTTGATTTCTTAATATTAATTATATTTTTTAAATTTTTTGTTTTAAACAACAAAATTGTAGATATCTGATAAACCAATAAAAAATTTTACCATGTAAGAAAACTCTTCGAAATCCTTTGATTTTGAACACGAATTACTATTCCCATCTTTATCGACTTTTTTATAAACAAATTGCATTTTAAATTTATATCTTTTCACGACCCAAACCAATAAATTATATCAAAATTGATTTGTTGCCAAACTACAAAATTAAGTAAGTATTTTTGAAGATTTCATCGTGTATACAAACTACATATAAACCGAAGTGTTATAATAGGCTTTTAACACCGAATGTAAGCGATTAAACCTAACTAACATGCGATATTTTAAACCGGAATTACATATATATATATATATATATACATTAAACCATGCATCAATAATAGATAGGCGTTCCACGTGCAATGCTGCATAACGCTTTTACCGTTATTTTTTATATTTACAGTTTCAGAATGACAAAAAAAATACATTTTACGCCGTTCCGTGTTGGGTTGGCAAATAATATTTTGCCATTTTTATGCGGTAATCAGAATTTTAAAGGAGATAAAGTTTTTTACGGCCCTACCGGGCCAGTAAAACTTTAAACCTGACCCTTTTCGACCTGATTTGGTAATATTTTTTGTGCGTAAATTTGACTAACCCGTGATTTCCACAAAAATTTACCTCATTTAGTTTTTTATAGAATATTCACAATTGCACTAGGTATAAATATTAAATATTTTAAACTATTATTTTTTTAGCGCAAATAATTTTTCGTAAAATTCATTTTTGGAAATATAAGTTTGCAGCAGGAATAAGCCAAAATATTTTTAATATATAAAATAAAAAAATTACACTTTAGCTCACCAAAACCTATTATAAAATAAAATAAATATAAATACCAGTAAAACCACTAACATTTGTGATTTATAACTTTCACGTCAGGATTTTAAGGACCCTCAAAATGTCATATAATATTCTTGATCACGTCATATATGTTTTGCTCTGTGGGAATGGTTGTGGAAGGAGCTGTAGGAATTATTTTTAGCCAATTACAACTTGGGAAAAAATTGGATCTCCAATTGATTAAAGATCTCCATTTTTTCGCAGGCCCTAATTGGCAAAAAATTATTCTATAAGGTCATAATTTTGTGAAGATCTTTAACACTGAACAATTAATTTCCTTTTAAAGGGGAGGGTTTTGACTATCGTGTTCATGTGATAACAAACAGAAAATATAAATCTGCATAAAAATTTCGTACACTGCACTAGTGACAAAGCTCGAGATTTAAGCTCTCTATAATTTCACTATTATAGCAGAGATTTTGCTCGGGGCATAAATCCAAACATCATTCTTGAATATCAGTTGAAATAGTTAAAAAGTTTGCTATCTATAACGTCTTCACTACGGCCATACAGTAAAAAAACCTGATATAAAATAGTATATTTAAGCTGGATCTTTTCAATAGAGGACAAGTCTCCTAAATTTATTGATTTCATTGAGTGATTTTGTTGAAAGTGGACATATTTTGATAATTTAAACTCAAAAAAAAGTTTTGGCAACCAAAAACATAATTTAAAGTTTCCTTCAAGTCCGATCAGTAATAAGCTAGTTCAAGTCTTGTCTTGTAACAAGCGGCCGTTAAGATTAGCTTTAAATGGTTTAAGATTTTTTATTCCATACTGGTTTTAAATTTTTTTTGTATTCAAATTTTGGTTGCAGGTGGATGTAAAGGTCCGGCTTGGGGTATACCTGGGTACCCAAAATATGAGAAGGACTCCTGATAAGTTCAAAATTTTGGGAGGGGACACCCATATTTTATTTAAAACAAAGAAAAAATCTTAAATTAAGCCAAAAGCGCTAAAATAAAACTTATTTAGACGTTTTAAGCGTTTATTATTATTATTATTGTTTGTGACATTTTAGGTGTTCTAACAACTATTACCATTGAACAAAACATATATATATATATATATATATATATATATATATATATATATATATATATATATATATATATATATATATATATATATATATATATATATATATATATAGCCGCCAATCACAAATACAACATGACATTTTGAATGCTATTAAAATTCTAATGTTAATGTTTTTTTTTAAATTTCACAATAGTCAAAACCCTCCCATTTAAAAGGAAATTGTTCAGCGTTAAAGACCTTCACAGAGTTATGACCTTATAGAATCATTTTTATCCAATTAGGGCTTGGGAAAAATTGAATCTTTTTCATCCATTGGAAATCCAATTTTTTCCCTAGCGCTAATTGGCTAAAACTGATTCTAACTGCTCCTCCCACAACCATTCCCATAGTGCAAAACATATATGGCGTGATCACGAATACTATATGACATTTTTAGGGTCCTTAAAATCCTGACGGGTTTAATTTTAAAATAATACAAAAAATATTTGCCAGGAGAAAAAAACAAAGGGGGACTCCCTCTAATAGGTCAAAAATTTACAGAAAGGGGTGTGGTTTTTCAAAATTTGGGGGTAAACCAAACTCCAATTAAACACCCCACTCTCTATTATGATTCTAGTATTAGGAATCTTTGATCCAAACTAGACTCAAAATTTGGACACCCTTCCACACCCCAAAAAAGGGCACTCTCAAAATAAAAAACATACAGTACATAATAAAAATAGATCAAGGGGATTTGATCTACACTATTATTTTTGCTGGAATTGTAATTCTTAGAATATACAGTAACTATCTTTAACTTCATTTGGCCATAAATTGTATTACATTTCAAACCATTTGAGATTTGACCATAGAAATCCCTTTAGTTTTTAGGCATATTGGGGGAACACCCTTGGTTTTTTCTCCTAGCAAAGTTTTTATGTTTTATTTTTAAAATAAAATTTAAAAAAGGAACACGGATCACGCACACTAACCAGCAGACGAACGCATATTTTTTTACGTTCAGAACTTAAAATTTGTTCTGTTTTGAAATTGGCAATCTATTATAATTGATCTTCATTACATACGTTACTTTTCAAAAGTTTTCAAAAATAAATTTGGCATTTGGCAGCTCACATCAGTTTTTTCGAAGTTTTTATGACTAATATCTGAGGTGACAATCAGTTTATACATAGTTATGTTTCTGTTGATACTACTGGCTAATATCTAAAAACAAAAGTGTTAATGTTAGCAAATAATATTTAGCAACGGCAACTAAATGTATAAAGGGCACAAAATTAAAAAAAAAACTAATATAAACTTACATTATGGAAATGTAAATTTGTATTTACATTTCCATAATGTAAGTACAATAATTCATAATAAATACATTGAGTAATTATCCATTAATAATCATTAATAATCCATAATTTAAGTATAAATTCCATAATAAATACATTGAGGGTGTCTTAATAATTAAGAAAAACCAACAGTTAGATTCCTATACAGGATGTGTTAATAATAATTTTCAAAAAAAATTACAAAAAAATAAAGAGTCTCGGTTTTGCAAAGCAAATTGAAAAAAACAATATTTTACTAAAAAAGAACGACGCCCTTGGGAGTTAATCATATTTTTTTAATATTTAGCTGTTATATGCTAATTAGTACAAAATAAAAATTTATAATTGAATATGCACTGTGAAATACCTCAATTTCCTGTCTTACAAGATTATAAGAATATTCCGGTCAGTTAGCGCAAAAAATATTAGTCACAAAAAATAGTCGCAAATTCAATACACAATTTCTTTTGATTGTTGTGCCGATGATTAAAAAAAGCAAATAACAAGGTTCTAAACGTAACATAAACCCGATGAATCATTAGCGAATACCTACTCTCTGTTTTTTTAGCGATACTGAAAAAAATTTGACAAAAAAAATTTTGTTTGCGCTCTTATAACTTTTGAACCCGCCGGATCAATATGCAAATATCTCGCGTTACGGTCCTTGTACTTTTGGCTACCTACTGAAAAATTTTTTTTTTTTTCAAAAATTTCGGGGGGTTAGCCCCAAAACTGCCGAAATTTACGGTTGATTTTTTTTGGCCAAATTTCTAACTTTTTACCATATGGGGATTTACGTCTGAAAATTTTTGTGCGGATTGCCCATTTTTTCTTGAGCTCAAAAATATATAATTTGTAAGGGATAACCTATCTGGGTTGGCTGCTCCGAGGGGGTCAATTTTACGATTTTTGCTAAAAATCTTTGTATGAGGGACACATTATGCATATTTTGGCATCATGTTCAAAAACTGTTAGAGCCACAAATCTGAGACCGGGGAGATTTATGCGGAAATTTAAGTTTGGTGATAGTCCCAAAAAAATCTTGATGCCCTAAGGCACCTCAATGGCTGACTCCTAAAAATAAAACTTTTGACACAGCCTCTCTACATAGGCGAGTAATATATTATTTTAAAGCTCTCGGAATGCTGATTTCAAAAATATAAAAAAAATCTGCTTTAAATGGTTGGGTAACCAAAATACAGAGCCCTTTGTACCCCCAAAATTAGTAAGGGATGATTTTTTTTGTTTTTATTATCTATAAGCCGTGTTTATATTCGTTTGAAAGCTCTATGCGTGATGATTTCAAAAATTTTAATTGTAAGCTTAAATTTTTTATGGTTGCATGGTTACATACTCCCAAATACCTCCAAATTTGAAAAATGGTAATTTTGCCATTTTTTCCCCTTAAGTGACGTGTTTATACTCATATAAAAGCTCTCGACGCACTGATTTCAAAAATATATAGTTTTTTAAATTTTTTTCAGTGGTTACCCAAATCTTGCACCCATCAATGTACCCCTTAAAATTCTTAAAGGTGATTTTATTATATATACCGTAATGTTTATACTCATATCAAAGATCTCGACACGTTGATGTCAAAAAATTGTTTTCAACTCGATTCACCCAATGGTTACCATTTTTACAACCAAAATGTATCCCCAAAAATTTTTGTGGGGTCTTTTTTATATATTTATTGTAATACCGTCTTGTTTGTACTCATATAAAAGCTTTCGACACGCTGATCTCAAAAATATAAATTTCAACTCGATTCACCCAATGGTTACCATTTTTACAACCAAAATGTACCCCCAAAAATTTTTAGGTGGTCTTTTTTATATATTTATTGTAATACCGTCTTGTTTGTACTAATATAAAAGCTTTCGACATGCTGATCTCAAAAATATTAATTTCAACTCGATTCATCCAATGGTTACCATTTTTACAACCAAAATGTACCTTCAACAAAAATTCTGGCCTAAAATTAATATTTTTGAAATCAGCACGCATAGAGCTTTTAAACGAATATAAACACGGCTTATAAATAATAAAAACAAAAAAATCACCCCTTACTAATTTTGGGGGTACAAACGAATCTGTATTTTGGTTACCCGACCATTTAGAGCAAATTTTTTTATATTTTTTAAATCAGCACGCCGAAAGCTTTAAAACGATATATTACTCGCCTATGTAGTAGGGCTGTGTCAAAAGTTTTGTTTTTAGGGGTCAGCCATTGCAGTGCTTTAGGGCATCAAGATTTTTTTGGGACTATCACCAAAATGTAGAGCTAAAATTTTCGCATAAATCCCCCCGGTCTCATGCCTGTGGCTCAAACAGTTTTTGAGCATGATGCCAAAATATGCATAATGTGTCCCCCATACAAAGATTTTTAGCAAAAATCGTAAAATTGACCCCCTTTAACCTCTCGGGGTACCAGATCCAGAAATGTTACCCCTAACAAATTATATATTTTTGAGCTCAGGAAAATATGGGGAATTTGCACAAAAATTTTCAAACGTAAAGCCCCATATGGTAAAAAGTAAGAAATTTGGCCGAAAAAAATCGACCGTAAATTTTGGCAGTTTTGGGGCTAACCCCCAAAAATTTTTGAAAAAAAATTTTTTCGAAAGGTAGCCAAAAGTACAAGGACCTTAACGCGAGATATTTGCTTATTGATCGCAGCGCATTCAAAAGTTATAAGAACGCAAACAAAATTTTTTTTGTCAATTTTTTTCCAGTATCGCTAAAAAAAAACTGAGAGTAGGATGAAATAAAAATTTATAACAAATATAAAAAAAATTGCACTGTCATTATTTACAGTATAAGCCCAATTTTTTAAACAGATTAAGAAATTTGACAGAAATGTATAAGTTAAAAAAAACCTTACTTGATTAAGGTCTGTACGGATAGTTTATTTTTATTTCAATTTCCGAAATCCTTAATTTCGGAGGTTTATCTCTTTTGTTTTCAAAAATATAAAAATTATGTTAATATCAGTGTACATTATCTTTGAAATGTTTTATATTATGCTAGCTAAAACACCGTTCTTCCTTTGTCTTATACTTTCATGCTTTAAAATCGATGTTTTTTAACTTGCTTTATAAACTTTTTAGCTATAATGACGCGTTCGGTAGATTTAGTTCCGATGTGGTCGGGCTCTTTAGTTTTCGGTATAAAGTACAACGGGCTTCATGGATTATCCATCCTCGCGGGGTCAATAATTATCAAGTTTATAATTTTTTTATAATTTATTCAACATTTTTTTAAGTTAATAATAATTCCTATAAACAGACAGCAGTTAAAACTAACTGTTGGATCAGAGTATAAACCTATCGAAACATTAGAAACACAAGTTTCTAAAAAACGTTTCACCTGCAGGGGCTTTAGAAAACTAAGGGTCGTACACCCCATGGGTCACTGCCGGATCTTTTAAGGTGAAATTCAGTTTTTGGCTAGGGACTTTCACCCCGCACCGTCGAAAGGTGGTACCTGGCGACTCCTTGAGTAATTGCCTTTAGAGCTGACACTTGGATCAAAGTAATATAATCTGATCCAAGAGCCTACTCTAAAGGCAATCGCTCAAGGTACCACCTTTTGTAGGTGCGGGGTGAAAATCCCCAGCGAAAAGCTGAATTTAACCTTAATAGACAGCAGTTAGTTAACTTTACGCTTGTTATATGGTTGCTCAGACGCAGAGTGTACATCGCGTCTCGCTGCTGTGTATAAAAAGGAGATGACAAAAAGTGTCATAAGAATCGCCGCCAGCACCGCCACCGGACGCCGACTTAAACATTACGCTGCACTGGCGCGTTCCCTTTCCGTGTTTCAGACGCGTTCTATGGCTTCAAAAATCGCAACGGATGAAACCCCTCATCATTTCACTTAACATGTACGCAAGTATATTTAGCATCTAGGATGATAATTATTATAAAATCGCACATCAAACTGTTAAGAGAAAAAAATATTTGTTCCTTAATTCAAAAGGGTTTACTATATTAAAATGTTTGCAGTGAATTCGCAGTTGGGACTTCAGTTATTTTGTTGCATTTAAATATGATTTCTTTTTGTTAACTGCATTAGAATATCAAAATTTAAAATATACACAAAAACACGATATACAATGCATGCTTAATTTTGGGGTAAATAAAAAAAACACAAACAAGACCGTGGGCCGTGCCTAAGTTTTGTTAAATAGTTGTCGCAATTTCTGTTGTAGTTCTTCTTCGAATTTATATTTTAAAATCTGCTTATACTGCGTTTACAATAACTTAAGCACTCTGCTTTTTAAATAAAATAATTTAAAATTTTAATAAATAAAATTTTAATTTTAATTTAATTTAATAAAATTTTAATAATAAATAATTTAAATTACTTGTCTTTCCATGGGCGAATTTTGCTCTCGTATTTTTTGGTTTTGAATTAAAGCTTTAAAAACTTTTGTTTTTACTTCTTTCTTGCTCTCTTAAATTTAATACGTCAATTAGCTTCAGACGCCACTAGCAATTACGGACTAGTAAATTGGATTTAAAAAGGACTAAAATTTTTTTAAAAGCTGCGTGTTAAAACAGTTTTGAAAAAGATATGTCTGTAAAATTGTGTGTTAAAATAGTTCTGAAAAAGGCATTGACTCAAAATTTAGTACGTTGCCTTTGATTTTTAAACCTACATCTTCTGTCATCCTATTATCAAAAAACCGGTTATAATTAAAGAGCAGTTGTTATAAATAGCTTTTTTTAATTTATTTACCTTAAGATTTTAAGGTTCTATAAGTTGCAGCTTTAGACTTAGTAATTTACGGATTAAAATGTGCCTTTTGTCTTTACTATTCTCAAAATTTTAGTTTTAAATATTCCCAAACTTTTTTACTGCTAGAAGATTTGTCTACTTGCAGCTCTTCAGTCGTTCTGTTATGGTAATTTCGATTTTTTAGATTCTGCGTAATGTCGTTTTTGTTTTGTTTCTAGCATAAGCTTATTTTTTTGAACCACCGCTTACTCAGACAATGTTATCTCCTACCCGTGTGATACTGGCAACAATACTCTTGTTCTTATCTTGTACACTGGTGAAACTGCTGTCTTAATCATGGTTGCAGTGTGCCTTCTTGTTTTGATTATCAAAACATTATAAAGAATTATTATTATAATGTTATTATTATTATAAATAATAATAATAATATTAATAATAATTATTTTTTACAATAGTTATTTTAAAGAATAATTATTATTATTATAAAGAATAATTATTGACGGCAATTCGAATTTACAAAAAGGTCTCGAAGAGGATTTCACATGTAAAAGGAGGTGGGACAAAACAGTTGCTAAAAATTTTAAAATTTTTTACAAGGTAAAAATTTTGAACAAAAATTATAAATGGAAATTATGATACACCATAAAATAATGCCTCATAGAATAAACTGAAAAATAATTTAAAAAATATTAATAAAAAAATACATCTCCTTCCAAATTTACTCCTTTATTTTACCGCTCAAAAACATTTTTTAATTTAAAAATAAACGGTCTTTTTTTTAATTTTTTACGGTAAAATGAAAGAGTTAAATCGGGAAGAGACCTATACGTTTTATTAATGAATTCATGAATTCAGTTTACTCTATGTTGTATTTAATTTTTGTATTTTAATTACCCTTTCATGATTTTTTGTTCAAAAAATTGTTTTCGTAAGAATTTTTAAGGTATTTTTCTAATGTTAAATTTTGTTCGCCTCTTTTGTACTAATATCATTTTACAAAATTGTCTTCGAAACCCTTCTAAAGATTTTCGTCGTGTTTCTTCATTAAACTTATTCTTCGCGAAGCTGAATCTTGTACGAAATTTCAATGTTTTGTAATTAAAAAAAAAAAACAAATTGGAAATATATCAACAAATTCCTAAGCTCCAAAAATTAACTTTGTAAAAAGTTAATAGCACTATTAAAACTCATTTAAACATTGTTAAATCGCATATTATGGAGCTCGCTATAAGAAAATACGTGCTCTAACGCATTATAAGTTTGTGTCCTTAATTAAAACTAAATATCCTGACAATAAAAAACGAATTAAAGCAAAACAAAATGTAAACATAAAAAAGTGAGCTGCTGATAACACTGATTAATGAGTATACAAAACTTTAAATAAATATAACAACAATACACACAAAATTTCAGCACGCAACGACAAAAACCGGCCTTTCAAGTTTATAAAAAAATAAACGATGCAATGGAATAGTGTACTTTATTTGTTTGATGAAACCCAACGGAACAATCACTATTGATTTGGGATGTTCCCCGGAGCTCCGAGCTCCGGAGCTAGGGAGCGGAGCTCCGAGCTCTGGAGCTAGGGAGCGGAGTTCCGCTTTTAAGAGCTCCGAAGCAACCCCCAGAGCTCCGCCCTATTTTTGTACTAATTTTATGAATAACTAAGATAACGCTATAGATTATTTTGTCAAAATTTTTTTTTTAACTAAATTTTTTCAAAAAATTATTTAAAACGATAACAATAGTCTTAAAATAGCAAATAGAGTAATTTTAAATGTATTTAAAACTTAAATAAAATCGCTCATTTAAGGGGCGGAGCTCCGGAACTCCCTTCGCTTTAAATGGCCGGAGCTGCGGTGTGGAGCATGATATTGCAGGGTAGGAACATCACTACTATTGATATAAGTAAGCAGTTCCATTTATTTCTTAAGAATTTTAACAAAAATCATCCAAATGATTATAAAAAACATTCTTTTTAGAGAGGTAAGTTGGTCCTGACGTTTAAGGTGGAACACCACAGTTAAACAACCAAACAAATACAAAACGAGTAGGCTAGAGCCAAGAATGCATAAGAGCAAAGAATGTGTTAAACAATTGTTCTAATTATGGATTAAACAATCCACATGTAGATTTTTCATGATGTAGAAATAAAAATTTGTGAACGCGAAATTCCTAAATGAAATTTTTCTACATAATATTGTCGAATAAATCAAATTATTCGAAATATTCAACGTTTTAACTAAAAATGATTTATACGTCGGATGCAACAAAAAACCCAGAGTATTTGACATTGACAGCATTACGTGGAATGTGGAAAAAACATTATCCTATAATTTTACGTTTGCAGTTTTTTGTTTCCAAACTAAAAAATTGTAAACGCAAAACTAATATATGGAATTTCCTTAAATAATACTGCCGAATAATTCAAATTTTTTGAAATATTGAATTGTGTAGAAAGTAAAATAATTTATACGTTAGATTAAACAATAATCATTAATTATTTGATAATATTACATGGAAAAAACCTCATAAAAGAGTTTAACGTTTTTAGTTTTTTGTTTGCAAACTTAAAAATTGTAAACGCAAAATTCATTGATACATGTAGAATAATTTACAGCATTATGTAGAAAAATCCTCATGTATATTATTCCACAAACTGCAGATTAATCCACAGGTCGTAGCGGATTTTTTTATGATGAAAAATCTACATTGTAAAATAATCTGCATGTAATTAGAGCAATTGTTTAATACACATTCGGACATTCTCTAATGTAATGCATTCTTGCTAGAATGAATTTACAACATCTGTTAATCTACAATTTGCCTTAAAGTAAGTAAGTAAGTAAGAAGTGAGTTTTCAAAAAAAGTAGAAAAATTTAAAACATAATTAAAAGATTATAGCAATAAGTCCCAAAAGTAGCAAGCAAGTATTAGCCAAAATAAACAAAAATATGCCATACAAAACAATGTAAAATGAACATGAATTTTTTTGTAATACTTTAAGAATATATATGAACTAAAATAACAAATAAGCTTAGCTTCGACTCTACCACGCTTCATGTGTAAGGGGTTTCAAAACATATGTGCAGAATTTTTAAGGACGACATATAATGTTATAATCTCATTATACGTGTCTAATAAATATTAATTTACTAACGTTGCGGCCAACTTTATTTCGTGACTATAGTTCATTTTGGTACTACCTGATTAAATTAAATCGCTTAAAATGTGATCTAAAACTTTTTTTCTTTGATTTTAATAATTTTTTGTAAAAACCTTACTCCTGCCCCCAATAGCACACAAAAATTTTTTCAACAAAATATCTCCAGTGGTTCAGGAATTAAGACCCCCCCCCGAAATGGCGTTTTTCTGCAATTCTGTACGTGCAAGATTGCTCAATGAGTATAACAATTTAAGTTACAAATTATGCACTCAAAAAAAACGGCTATTTTCTACTTTAATTTGATACCTTGATTGTTAAAATATTGGTGCAGTATTTGACGAGATATTAAGTTTCCTGTACAAAAAATCCTCGATTTTTGCTATAAAAAAACCAAACAACGGCAGTGATTTGATGAAGTGTGCCCAACATTTTTGCCGTCACTTTGTATTTTTAATCGAGGGTTTTTGTACAAGAAATACAATACTGTATCTCGACAAATAATGCACAAATTTTAACAATCAAGGTATCAAAATTAAAATAGAAAGTAACCGCTGTTTTTGAGTGCATAATTTTAAACTTAAATCGTATACCAATTAAGCAATCTTTCACGTACAGAATTGTCAAAAAACGCCATTTTGGGGGTTCATAATTCCTGAACCACTGGAGATATTTTGTTGAAAAAATTTTTATGGGCTATTGGGGGCAGTGGTAAGGTTTTCATAAAAAATTATTAAAATCGAAGACAAAAAGTTTGACTCCGCACCGCACCTTTAAAGAATTTTAAAATCCAAAACTCACGTGTAACCGGTGAAAAATATTTTAAAATATTGCTTGTCTTTTGAGCTTTTAAAAAAAGTATCTTAATTTTTCTGATTTACTACAAAGTCGTGTGAATATATTCCAGTTGACAAAACCACCAAAACTCCAAGACTTGCAGAAGATAATTGGGGGAAGGAAATATGTAAAAAATATATATACCAGTGGGACCTTTGATCCCATGGTAACACAAAATTTTCACCGAAATCGATGATTCCGAATGGACTTTACATATTTTAATCAAAAGGCTATAGTAGAAAAATGCTAAAAATACACTTTTAAGCTAAGAAATAAATCTCTAGACATAAAATTTTAATTTAAACACTAAGGTATTATATTTGTACTAATATATATTCATAAATCAAAGTAGAACTTAATTAGAAAAAAAAACTTTGTAGCATGATTGGTCCAAAACATCGAAATTAAATATTTTTAAGAGAGAATATAACAATCTCTTAGATAAAACTGAACTAAGGAAAGGTATGCACCTACCCAGCATAACAAAATTTTAGGTTGGCGGCCAGGCCGCGAGATCAAAATTAGTTATGAAATAAACAATTTTTATTCGATTTTTTTAAAAACCTTAGATTTGTTTTATTATCGTTTCAAGTATTTTTCAGTTTTAAAAAAATTACAATGAAATGTATTTAATCTGAAAGGAAATTGGTTTCGTGTTGCGCCGACCAAATTTTGTTGTGCCAGGTAGATTCATATAATACAAATAATCCAATTAATCCCATTACAAATTGTTTACGCAATCACCAATCCAGAAGAAACGAGTTTTAGTACACTGGCTTCCAACCAATCAATTTTCTTTGTAGAGGTGTCTTACTGTATCTGTAATTTAAATTTTTTTTCCATTATAATTATTATTAATCGAAAATTCCATTTTTTAAAAACTTAACTGGTAATTTCCATGCAGTAAAGTAAAAGATTCAAAGTGACTGCGATGCATGCACATAAATCTGTTTTATATGTATGTCAATAATTTCAAAATAAATTTATGCGCATAAATCTTTGCAGCCAATTTTCTCACACAAATTTTTTAAAGCCTTTTTTTACTTTTAGTACGTTATTTAGCACTTTACCCATTTTTTGTTGGCTACGCTACTCATTTCTAGTTCTTCTATATTTGGATATATTAGCAAAAAAACTTATGCTCTAGGCAATTTAAAAATCGTAAAATCGACATTTTTTAACTATTAAATTAAACATCTGTTTTTTATGCGTAAAACAACTGGGCATTAGAATATTATCAAAACTTTTGGCTTGCATAATTTTTTAAGTGCCATTTAATCCGGTTATAAATCAACTATAACTGAGTTGTTTTTCATGAAATACATAAATGGTTATTGTGTGATATAAATATTAATCGAATAATCAAACATAAGTGAGATGGAGGTCTGGAAAGTCCGTTAGCAAATGTCCAATCATCTTAATCTTTTTTTGTTTAAAAACCACACAATTATTATTAATTTTCCTGCAAATTAAATCACACCGTGTGCAAATTATTTCGTATGTAAGATTTACACATTGAGACAAAGATTTTTACCACCAGTTATAATAATAATCCTGACTACAAATTTTTTGATCATTAGAAAAAATAATAAATATAATTTAAACAGTTAAATATAAATTGATAATATTTATTACTTGTTAAAAAGGCCAGTCAAATTCAAAATAACCTCCTCGTTTTTACGATAATTTTTAAACAGATCAAAATAAACTATATTTTAGTTACTTTGTAATCAAACTAATATATTCAGGTCTAACGAAACAGAGGATTGGGTATTGTCAAAATTTATATTAGCACTCAAAAAAGTTTTTAAATTGCACTAAGCAAACGTCAATTTTTTTAAAATCAATTTAAAAGCTTCTTAAAATAATATAAGTTCAAATTTGACAAAATTTATTTGTTTTTATGAGTTTTATTAATATAAAAAATTTTTATTTTTTTTATTTTTTAATCTCTATTCGTTGTAAGAATTTTTAGTTTTATATTATCAAACTCTTATTGATAATAAAACAATTTCAATTTAGGGTATCTGACTTAATTTCGGCCAGGCCTTAATTTCGGCCACCAATTTAGGGTGTTAGAAAATTGGTTTATTTTTAAAACACAAAAGAACTAGCACAAAAGTAACTGGATAAACGTTGAATAAAGTGTTTTTGCAAAAGTTTCTTATTTGTGTAATTCTGCATTATCAATATTTTCATACAAAAAGTGAATTTTTTGTGAATTTCTGGATTTTTGCTTTGTGTTTAAACTGCATCAAATTGACGATTGCATTATCATGTGTATGAGTTAGATTGCATAACACATAACTTAATAGGTTGTTTTAAATTTTGAATAGACCGGAAAGAATTTCCTAAAAATAATATACATAGAAACACATTAAAAAAGTCAGGTTATTTTCTTGGCGAAGGGATACAGAAAATATAGTACATATCAATGTCAATCGGGTTTCCCCACCCATCCCACCACTTATCACGATATAGAATACCAATGTTTTAAAAAGTTGTGAAAGTTAATTAGAACACAGTAAATATGTCAGGTTATTTCCTTTGGCGGAGGAATGCATTCATAAGAATTACATAGTAAACATCTGTACATTGTAACAAAAGCCATCTTATGTTGAAATATTCTTTCACACCAAAAAAAATTCAACAAAAAACACGTGTTTAATAACACGTGTTTTTTTGTTGAATTTTTTTTTTGATTTTTTAATATTTGACATAATTATTTGTGTTTTTTTAATGTTTTGACATAAATATTTAAAGTCTTGCTAATAGCTATAAGAGTTTGCAAACGGGAAAAAATTAAGTTACATGTACCAAGAAAAATACCTAAGGATAATTTTGCAACCTTTAAAAATTTTATTAATCGTTTTAGCAATAGTTATAGCAAATTTTGTCTAGGTGGCCAAAGTTAATTGCATGCGCCTTAACTTCGGCCACTCTTAAACAAAAGTTTAAACCTCCACTGATTTTTGAGTGTAACAGAAATTTTTAAATTTTGCACTGGAATAACAAAAATAGCTGTCATTTGATTTTTAGACCAAATCCTGGCTCGATTAAAAAAGCTCGAAAAAAATATTCAAAAAAATGACAAAAATGGCCGAAATTAAGTCAGTTAACCTACTTATTATGTTAATTATAATAACAAAAAAAATTCCGTAAAAATTTTTTTTATTATATTTTTGATTATATATTAGAAAATTGATTTTATAATTTTAAAAAATAGAAGGGTTCAATCATACGTAACCAATATTCACCATTACTCGCTTTATATCAAATCTATTATAATTTTTTTAAAAAGTTTGTATGGTGTAATGTAATTTTCTTTTCCTATAACATAAATATCTTTTTTATTAATTTTCCTTCTGAACTCAAAAAGAATACGTCTGAATTCATTATTTGAAACAGGCTAAATTTCTATTCGTTCCCGCCAAAAACCTTTAGAGTCTACATGTTCGTATTTAATATTAAAAAAATCTTATTTAATCGGCAGAAAAAGTACAATATTTTTGACTTTTTGAGTGGGCAATAGTGAAACAAATATAAAATTTCTATTATTTAGACTAATAAAACAAAACAACTTGTAAAGTAAAAATACAACATAAGAGTTATTATCTTTAAAATTTTTGGCAAAAAAGTGTAGTTTCTAAATCTAAAAACTTCCTAACATTAAATTTATATAATAAATCAATTTTAATTTTACCAGTTTTTCATCAAAAAATGTAATATCTATTTAAAAGGTTATTCATTTCATATCCTAAGCTTAGCTTTTTTTTATTTAAAAAAACAGCTGTTCAACTTTAAAAAAATGACTATTGTGTTCAAAATAACGCAAACCAGTATTTTCCAAACTTCCGTATGGTCAGTTAAAGTCCATTTATTAAACAAAAAACAGTTTACATTCCCAAGGATTTCAAAACACTAATTATACTACTTTTAAATGCTGTAACACTGCTTGTCCTGTTAGTAGTATAATGCAGTAGCGAGTTTTAAACTTTTAGTGCATTTTCAAAAACTATAAAAAATAAGGCTTGAATGCATAAATGAAAAATTTTTATTAAAATAAATCTACATATTTATTTCATTTTTGTGTTATACTAAAGTGTTTTTATAAAAAAAATAAAAAACAACTCATACTTCCCGTGAAAAAGTTTTATTTGTTTTAATTCTGTTTCAACATAATTTTTAAGAATAAAAATTAGTTATATCTCATAAAACATTTTCAAAAACAAATGCAATAATATTTTGATAAATTATATTTAATAAATTTTTGATAATTTGTTTTTAAATTATGTATTTTAGACTGTTACCTTGTCATCGATTTCTTTAGAACTCAAATAAACCTTTTTATAATTTTTGCACGTTGAAATTCAAACTTTTTTTCAAATTTAATTTAATAATTCGGTGTAAATGTTTCAATTTAAGCCAAATATGATTTAAAATCCAACAAAACAATTTCATTATTTTGATTTGAACTTTTTGACTCACTATTAAATCTAAAGAACCAAATGTTTCCTAATTTTCTGACATTTTAAAAAGTGTTTGAAGTTTATTTATTCAAAATTAAGTTGTGGATTGTTTTGGTTGATGTTGACTAAATAACAATAAGATTTTTTATCTACTTTCGTTTTGCCGAGTTCAACAAACAATTTTAGCCCCGAAGTTGAGCGTGAGCGAAGGCTGCAAAAGAGATATCGGTGTTTAAACAATTATTGCAAACACAGTGTTTCGGTTTCACGCACTTTTAATTATTTATTTTGCCACGGTTTTGTTCATATGGAAATTTTTGGTTGTTTTTTGGTATTATTTTGTCCATATCATAAAAATATCCCATTTTTATTGCTTTTTTTCTTTCTTTGGACGAAAAAATAAGTTTACTCTTTCGCACGTTTGTTAAAGACACGTGCGGAACAATATCTTATAATTCAATGAATTTTTTATTAGCACACTCAAAGAATCCTTTAGAAATTTTGATTATACTTTTTTTAACCATGTGTTGCAACATGCTATTATAAAAGGCAGCAAAATCAATTTTTTCATCTTAGATGCATGTATGGAATAAATTTTCAAAGCGTTTTGTTAACCTTTTTTAAGTTTTTTCCCACATAAATACAGTTTTTAACAGATCAAAAATTCTATTTTTATAAAATGTTTACAATTATTTTTAATGAGCTAATTTTTAAAAGCTAAAGTATAACTTTTACACGGAATGAATTGTAAGCTGAGATGTGCCAAGAATCCTTGCTTATATGGATTCATTATTATTTAATCAAAAAAATTAATGCATAAAAATATCGAAAAAATTAATTCATACAAAACATACGTTAATCTACTTGCTCGGCTTGTATTATTAGCAACTCGCTAAAATAATTTTGTATACGCAAGTTGCCCTAGAACTTTTTCATAAACACACAGCAAACTTCCTTGTATGGGAAACTGTGTTAATACACTACAAAAATACATAACGTTTCCAAATAATTTTTACGGTGACCATTTCGGGCTTATATGGATGTTTTTGGCAAACAAGAAAACAAGCCAATCAGTACGCTTGTTTATAAAATAAAAAAGCGCGCTTACTCCACTTTCATATTGTTGTCAATGATACGAGAAACATATAAGATTTTAGCAGTGAAACTATCTCTTGGATTTAATCAAACATATTCCACGGATTGCAAACTTAAATTTCACAAAGAGCTGTGGCTACTTTGACATTTTCGCCTTGTCGACCTATATATTATATGTGATAGATTTGGTATAGTTGAAGCCGAGGCACTTGAAACTGAAATTTAGAGCCGAAAATAGGGAACTTGGAGCCGAAAGTGTGAACTCGCTAAGACTTATCTCCAAGTCTAATCCAAAGCCTAATACTAACCCTAAATCACTTTTTTTTACTTCGACTCCAAGTTTCCATTTTCGCGGCTCTAAGTTTCTTAAATTTTCCGACGGTTCCAAGCTCCCTGCTGGCGGCTCCAAGGACTCCGTACCATGTAGTGTATTTTTATGTTTTATTCAATTTTCTCAAGAAAAATATTTATTCAATTATTTTTAGTTTATCAATTTTCGTACAAACTTTCGGGAGAAGCACATAACAAAATTTGATTACTAGGAAACAAAAGCAGCCATTACATTATAAATATGCCTTTTTTTATGATACACTGTTTTTATTTTTAAATGTTTTTTGAACATTATAATATATCTTTTGAAACATTAAAATTTTTATCATTAGCTCACTCAAGACTATACTGATGTAACCCAAATTATAATGTATACATGGAGAATCTTAAAATTTTTTCATGGTCTTACTTAACCCAAGAGAATATCTATGCTACATGCGAATATGCTTTAATGTTTTCTATGAATTTGACGGAATTTTTATGCATAAATTTTATAATTCCAAAAAAAACCATTAAAACTAAAAAATAAACATTTTTAATTTAAAAAAATTATTTAACCATATAATATTTAAACTTAATATTACCTCTAAAGGGCGAGTATTCTAAATAAATTAAGAGCAATTTGCATTTATTAATCTAAAAATAAAAGAACTCCTATGTAACCAAAAGCTTATATTTTAATTTGATTTAATTCCGACCATTAATAAATATATAGGGCCGGTTTTACAAAAAAAAAAAAACGGAGTCGGTGGGATGTATTTTTACCGATTTTATTTTTTGAAAGATTGCCCCATTTATTTATTATTATATTTCTTTTTTAAAGAATATCACTCGAAACCGGTCCAGTGAAACAGTGAAGTTTTAGATGCTATGTTGGCAATCTGTTTAAAGCTTTTAATAAAGCCGGTGTGAACCGGCCTTTAGAGTTCCATATGTTACCTACCAAAACATTACAAAAATATAGTTTACCTTGGACATTTAAAAATCTTGCTTTAAATTTGAATGTCTAAATTGCTACCTAAAATATCTCTTTAGGATTAGCTTGCAACTCCTAAATATTTAAAATGCAATGTTCAATATGACGTCAACAATAATTCATCAGATAATTTGATTTGAAAAATTGATCAAATGGATCGTATAACCTGTTCATTTCAAGGAAAACTGTTTCATTAAAAGTAACTAACCGTGTTTTTTTAATCATAATAGAAAGTATCATTGCCATTTTACGTAGTCGGAAAACCCAAAGGAATGCCGTCCAGCCTGCTTGGCGACTAAATTAATTCTCAATATACGTTTAGTTTCACGGTTGTTTGGTGATTTTTACGCAAATTTAAAATGACCTAATTTATCTCATTCATACACTGTAAACTGTCATATTTGTATACATTTAAAAATTATACGATTACAATAAATCATAATGTTTCCTTTAGTATATACAATTTTGATTTTTGTTTTAATATTTTTCTTAATTGATCTTTAAGGGATTTTAAAAAATTAAAAATGTGCAAAATGTTACAATTATAATTCGGGTTTGTTCCAGTATTTTGCCGTATTGATATTCAAGGCCGGGCAAAGGGTAATTGACAGTAAACTAAGCATTACTCCTGATTCTTACAGGTTTTTTTGTAAATGACGGATCTGTCGCACCAATTAGGGTGCGCATCATTTTTCAATCAAAAGTCATTATTCGAATATTTTACGTTTTTTCGTCGCTTTTTCGTCCATAAATTTTTGATATATATTTTTAAAGTTCAAAGTTTATTTCTTGAAAAAAAAAGACATTGTAAACATCAAAAATTTCGGAACCGATTAGGGTCGCCAAAAATAACTCCTTTTTCCTTTCTTTGTTCTATATATTTTCTAAATTGTTGCAAGTTTTTTTGAAACATGTCCAATTTAGTGCGCATGGTTTTATTCTATTTAAGATTCCCAAGTACTTGCACATTTGTCAAAAAACATATTTAGGTATTGTGCTGGTTTGATAAAATTCATTTAAATTAAGTTTTTTTAGCACATCTTTGCAATTAAGTTTTTTTAACCCATCTTTGCATTATCTAAAGTTTTCTTGGTTTTCATTATTTTTTTATCAAGAAGCGTTAGTATGCATGCATGCAGAAATCTGTCACCTTTTTACCAGAAGGAAATTATCTGTTTACAGCAAGAAAAATAAAAGATAAAACGTTTATTCCGTAAGGCATTAAAGCTTTCGGGTAGCTCAGTACCCATCATCAGTATGGATAAAACATTCTAGAAAGACAAAAATTACAAATCATCAATTATAAAACTAATAAATGTCACTAAATACTAAAAAATGTTTAGAGTTACAAAATTATTACAATAATGAGATAAAACAAACAAAGAACCAAGGGATATAAAATATTTTAATACTAAAAAATAATAAATATGATAATTTCAAAATTACTAAAGAAGTTACCGGAATAAACGTTTTATCTTTTATTCTTCTTGCTGTAGTACGATTTAAGTTCCCCAAAAACAAATCATTAGCATTATCTGTTTAAGTTAATTTATTGCAAAATTATCGATTTATTATTTTTATTTGATTGATTTAAATAATAATCTTACTAACATGATATAGGAAAGTTTTTTTAACATCAGCTATTTCTATTTTTAACACTTTTTCACATTTGTGTTTTTTTAACATAAAAATACAGCTTTCTAATTTACACAGTTAAAAAGTGGAGATTAACCGATTCTCAATAACGGCTGTGAGCCAATCGTTTTAATTTGCTTTTTCTTGCGGCTATGAAAAAATTATAATTATTCTTGTTTACAGAATAAAAAATGTGTGCCGTAAGAATTAGAAAACCAATTTTAAAAAAATCTATTAGTCATGACTTCTAAATATTCATCATTTTGCAGACTATTTCTGAAGGTAGCCTGAAAAAATCAACTTCAAATAAATAAATAAACTTTAAATTCAAAAAAATAACATGATTTAAAAAAGCAGTTTAAGTTTATATGATTTTTCGGTGGTTGTTAGAAGAAAAAAGTGATGTATTATTAATACCTAAAACTATGAAGCTTTTTTACTGCTTTTACATTTTCGGGTTAGCGGTTTTTGTTTATTGGAATGAAATATGATTCTTGTTTTTAAATCATACACTTACGCTTTGGATAAAATATCACACACCCACCATCCTGGACGAACTGAATAACAAAAACGTTACGAGATTATTAAATTTGAAAACTAAAATTCTAAAAAAAAACTTTTTTCGTGAATTTTTAATTTTTTTAAGAAATTTCGAAAAAATTCTAAATTTGCAGTTTTTTTTTCAAAATTTAATTTTTTTTAACTTTTCTTACTATTTTTAGGAATTTTAGAAACGATTTTCAAGAATCATTATTATTAGTTATGAGTGACGCGAAAAAGGCCCAGAACAATTCGGTCTCGCGTTGCCGCGTCAATTATAAAATAAAAACTAATTATAAGACAAAAAACATCTTCTTGATTAAAAAAATTGGTAAAAAATGTCGTAAAAAAATTAGTGAGATTCGGAATATCGCAGCATATGCCAAAATGATCTCGTGATACAAGTCGGCATTTTGCAAGTTCTTCTTGCAGATTATTTTCAATTGCTTTGAATAAATTATATTTTTTATAGTG
Organism: Microlaimidae sp. YZB2_3; assembly: GCA_030248175.1. Taxonomy (NCBI): domain Eukaryota; kingdom Metazoa; phylum Nematoda; class Chromadorea; order Desmodorida; family Microlaimidae; species Microlaimidae sp. YZB2_3. The sequence continues at coordinate 37,506 of JASAMX010013054.1, forward strand.
AAGAAATAACCGTTTAAATATAAACCTTAATTTGTTTTCACATTTTTTATCAGTTTTAACACGGAATTAAGATTCGACGTTTGATAAAACAAAACTGTAGTATTTGTACAACAAAAAAATTTTGTCGGAGGTATGTGCTTGAAAATTTAACTGCGCCCATTAATTTTGTCAATATGGCAATATATTTAACGCTCTATATTCTAAGACTCGTTTTTTGGCTCACTGCTCTCATTTAAAAAGTATTTTCGACAAATACAACCCCTATTTTGTTGCTTTATTCTTCTGCTAAAACTTGCTTTTGCTAAACATTGAGACTAAATTTATTAAATAACTGTTAACTAAATAACAAAAAATAACTGTTTTTTTTACCATAAATACAAAATATTCCAACGATTAATGTCGCTTTCAGTTAGCGCGTAAACACAGTTAAAACAAGAATTTAAATAAAAATTAAAATATCTTTGTTTAATAGAATTTAAATTTAAATAGAATTTAAATTAAAATATCTTTGTTTATTTCTGTGTATCTTACTTTAGTGCCTTTGCGCTATGTTATGATAAAGATGTTATTCTTGATTATAACCATCTAGGTTTTTATTAATGTTAATAAATTATGGTAAATGTTTTTTTCTGATTGTTTATCACATAATTCAATTTTTTTATTTAATGAATAGAAAGTTTACATAAGACAAAGTGTCGTCTGGTTTACCTATAGTTTTCTTGGTTTCTACATATATCTTCTATTATACCCTTTATTCAACACGATTTATTCCTTCCTACTTTTAAAAAACCCAACGAAGCTAAAAATAAATGTTTTTTAGCCATAAAACTCAAATAAAATCTGTTTATTATAAACATAAACCAAATAATATGTTTTATTGTTAGTATTTTAGATGTATTTTTCTGTGTATTCGTTTGGTGTGCCATTTACTGTGTTTTTACTATCTGCTCATTTAACAATTTCCGAAGAACTCGGGTTCTGTTCACTAGAGAAATCCAGATTTGCTCGTGATGTCGGTGGAAAAAAAGAGCCACCAACTTTATACACTAGTGACGATGAAGTATTGGATCTTTCAATAACCACTTTTGACAAAACCATACTCAATTCAAGCATGTAAGGTTAAAATTAATGCTATTATAATAATATAATACAAAAAAATTTAAAAGGAATTTTATAAAAAATGTTTAACCCTTTTAGCTCATAAGTTAAAACTAACAAATATTAAATTGTCAAACGATTATTGTAAAATATAATCGTTAAACTAAGATTGCATGCATGACGCGGACTGTGCATTTTAATTTCGGACATTTATTCAGAATATTAAAATGCAGCTTAAAAAGGTTGCCCATCATTAGTTCCTGCCTTTTTTAGGTTTAGGACAAAGACACTAATTTACTGCTACTATACTTTCTATATATAAACTAGATATTAATAGGAACGATTAATAACATTTTATTTAATAAAATTAAAAAGCAAAACTTTTTTATAATTTTTTTTACTTAAAAAGATTTTGTTTGTTTTTAATACAAAAAAATTTAGTAGCTCACATGCGTCTTGCGACATAAATTAACAAAATGTATTTGTTAATTTATGTCGCAAGACAAAAATTAACAAATACATTTGTTAATTTATGTCGCAAGACAAAAATTAACAAATACATTTGTTAATTTATGTCATAAGACGCATGTGAGCTAAATAAATAATAAATTATAAATTTCCTGTTTTTCAACGAAATAAATATAATAACAATAATAATAAAATTAGCAAATCTCTAAAAAATTAGGACTAGACATAGTCTGTAATTAAATGGATTAATTTAATAAAGAATAAAATATAACAAAACTTAAATAGCTAAACTTTATTATAAATTATTTTTATATTTTATCTAAATCATCCTAAATTCTAATTATAAAGGTAAGAAGAAAATTATTATTTTAAAAACATTTATAACCAATTATACACACATTCTAAACATAATGTTCAAAAACAAAATTAAAAAATATTTTTCGTAACGTTGTTCCAAAGGTGCATTAAATGCACCACTTCAAAAAGTAACAAATAATTATTGGTTTACTAAAATTTCGTTTCTAAAAAATGCTATAATGCTATTATAATAAAACATAAATGTAACACTATAATAGCAAATAGGTAATTTATACATTTATTTTTTTCGAAATCAAACTCGAGGGCCTCTATTGATTCATACTCAAAATCTAAAAAAGCATTATTTTAAATAGTGACGTGCCCTTATTAGGGAAATCTAACTAAGGTTATATTTTTTTTATTGTGACAGCCTGTTCTTGGCGTATAATGAACCTAATTAAGGCATGCACTAGTTGAAGGCACCCCATGTTAGGTGTTTTTCGTTTGGTTTTACGCAATTTTGATTTTATTCATAGTCTAGATTAAGACTAAATTTACAACTGACTTATTTCTTTTTAGTCGGTGGGTTCAGTGATCACGTTTATGTGTACCTAATTTTGGCTAAGATCTAATGTTTTAACTGCCTGCTTGTTCTAAAATAAAAAAATGATAAAAAATTCTGCTCCGACTTCTCCAAATCAATATTTTTCGCCTATAAATAATTAAATCATTCCAAGCTGTTGTAAATATTTAGCTCTCATATGCTTCAGTTCTACAATCACTGGTGTGGTCACTGTCGTAGATTTGCACCAACTTACAAAACATTCGCGTCTTCAATAAAGCCTTGGAAGAAAGTGGTGGGCGTTGCTGCTTTAAATTGTGCCTTAGATTGGAATACCCCTTTGTGCAGACTTCATGGTGTCAATATGGTTCCAACCCTTGTAGTAAGCTTTTTCTATTACGTAAATCGATAGACAACGAGTAGAAATAGCTTTAAAATTGTCCCATATTTTTAATAAGCTGTTTTTAGTAATGTGTAACCTTACTAGCTTACACATTCAACAAAATATCTATGTTTACATTTCAGTCACAATAAGCATTTAAAAATTTCATTACTGTCATTATATCAAATAACAACCTTAGCATGGGTTTGAAATCAGCCTTTTAACCATCTCTGATTAAGATGACGCCTAATAGTAATGGAGAGTATTGTTTCTGATGAATTGTTGGCCTATTTGAAAGATAAAAAACTTATACACCCAGGTCAATTTGGCTTTCTTAAACGAAAATCAGTGGGCGCACAGTTATTATCCACCTTTTCTGATTGGGTTACTGCAATAGAAAATAAAAAATTAGTGGATGTTATGTACATTGATTTTTCAAAAGCGTTTGATTCCGTAAGTCACCCCAAATTGTTAGCTAAACTTAAATCCTACGGAATTGATTACGAACATTTAAGCTGGATTACAAGTTTTTTATCTAATCGAAGGCAGAAGGTTGTTCTACCTAATGACTCTCCTGATGCTTTGAACGATTATGTTTATTCTGAGTACGTAAATGTGTCTAGTGGAGTGCCTCAAGGAAGCGTTCTTGGGCCACTTTTTTTCCTTATTTATATCAATGATATGCCAAATTGTCTTGACTCCAAAACGTTTGTAAAATTATTCGCCGATGATGCGAAAATGTATAGTGTTATTGAAGATGCTAACAGTTCGACAAACTTTCAAAGAAATTTGAATAACTTTTGTAAATGGACCAATAAGTGGCAGTTAAGCATTGCTATAAATAAATGTAATGTACTTCACTTGGGTAATAATAATTTAAAATACAGATATTTATTAAATAACAAATATACTAAGAACACAAATAGCATCCGTGATTTAGGCATTATAATATGTTCAGATCTAAAATTTTCTGAGCACTGCTCCAATATCGCTGCCAAAGCACTTAAAAGAATTGCTGTGTTATTTCGAGCTTTTCAAACCACAAATATGTCCCATTTGCTTAAAGCCTACATTAGTTTTGTGCGTCCATTACTTGAATTTGAGACTTATGTTTGGAACCCTCATTATTTAATGGATATAGAACGGTTAGAAAAAGTTCAAAAAACGTTCACCAGAAGATTATATTTTCGTTTCCAAAAGTGTCTTACGAAACACGCCTTATAGAGCTTAACTTAAAAAAGCTTGAATCTCGAAGAAAACAAAATGATGTTATTATGTGTTACAAAATGCTTAATAACATGATAGATCTACCTGTTGATAAATTTTTGTCTTTTTGATAATAATACGCGTACATGTAATAATGGGTTTAAATTAAAAGGAAAATTTTGTAGACTTGACACTTCTAAATATTTTTTTAATAATCGTGCTGCCAAATTATGGAATTCACTCCCAAAGGAAATAGTTACATCACAGTCTCTTAAGATTTTTCGTCTTAAAATATCTAGTTTTATAAATTAAATAATTTCTGAATAGTTTTTGCCATGTTAATTTTAATACCCAGTCCAGTCGTAATTGTTCTAATGCTATTATTGTCGTGATTGTGGTTATTTTGTTTGTTTTTATTACTTACTGATGTATAAATAAATTGTAATGATGTAACATTTTTGTATAATTTTTGTTGTAATGTAAGTATGTTACATAACAGTAACCTTTGCAACAATAAATTTACTTTACTTTACTTTACTTTAAGACGCAAAATGTATAAATCTTGTATCGCGTCTGTGCCTCTTGGAAATAAGCTGATTAATTAATTTTGATATTTTTTAATTAAAAAAATGTACGTAAGTTTGAAATTTGCGGAATAGACAAATTTATAATTTTTTATAAATTCTGAACGTAATTTTAATAATATATTTTTATTAAAAAACACAGAAAATAAATATGCAGTTATAAATTTACAAACAAACACTTTTATGAAATAAATCGAGGCAAAAAATTAAAAATTCAATCAACACTAGACTGAGACTCACCGTTAATAGAAGGTTACTTAGAATGTTACAGGGTTGGTGCGTTCCCGAGTATTTTAATATAACTACTATATAAGAAATTTCGATACAGTTTTTACTTTATAAATACAGCCATGGTAAAATTAGGACCTATAAACTATAATAAAACATTAAGAACATTATCGCCAAACTTTTTTTGTTATATTTTTTCTTAAAATACATCTTAGTTTTACTTTTAGTCTACTTTAATAAAATTTTGGTCGTTATTTTTTTTAGTAAAATTAAAATATTTAATAATACTTTTGCTTTACCCAACTTTGATTATTTTAGTATTATCCACGAAATACGCCGAACTATTTAGTTTCTCAAAGTTTAAACATACCCAAACGGACTCCGGATCATTTGGTAGACGCCACTACTACACTCGTGGTGGCCGAATTTAACTCTCAAAACTACTCTGATTGGCCAAATTTGCATTATCTAACTCCGTAAGTTTTTTTTTGAATTTCTAAATAAGTTTATTTTTCCAATGTGCTACTTGTGTGTTTGAAGAAATTAAATCAATCATTATATATAATTTGTAAAAAATGTGGACAAGTAAAAATCCTTGAGGGATTATTTTTGATTAAGAAAATAATGGATTTTAACTAAAAATTTTATTACTATATAGTGGATACTCTGCTTCGGGTGCCACGTAAAATACGTAAAACAAAATCTATTTTTGCTTAGCGTTTATTGACTAAAAGTGGCTTTAGAGCGTTATAATTCTAAATTCTTAATGGCGACGTTTAATGTTTTTAACACTAAACAATGGTTTGTTTTGTTTTGTTTTTTTTCAAATGAAAATTTGCGTTTTAAACCAACGGCAACATGATTTTACTTGTAATTAAACGTGATTAAAGGTAATCCAGGCGTAACAGTTAATTTTTAGTTAATAAAAATAGAGGGACCATGTATTCTCCGTTTTTTTTAGCGATACTGGGAAAATTTTGACAAAAATTTTTGTTTCAGCTGTTATAATTTTTTAACGCACCGCGATCAATATCAATATGCAAATATCTCGCGTTAAGGTCCTTGTACTTTTAGCTACGTCTTGAAAAAAAATTTTTTTCAAAAATTTTGTGGGTTACCCCAAAACCCCCGTAATTTAGGGTTAATTTTTTTCGGCCAAAAAACTTTTTACCATATGGGTCCTTACGTCTGAAAATTTTTGTGCAGATTGCCCTTTTTTTCCTGAGCTCAAAAATATATAATTTGTTAGAAGTAACCTTCCTGGGTCGGGTACCCCGAGAGGTTAAAGGGGGTCAATTTTCCGATTTTTGCTGAAAAATCTTTGTATATTTTGAGTAGATAGTGCATATTTTGGCATCATGCTTAAAAACTGTTTGAGCCACAGGTTTGAGACCGGGGGATTTATGCGGAATTTTAATTTCTACATTTTGGTGATAGTCCAAAAAAATTTTGATGCCCTAAGGCACTGCAATAGCTGACCCCTAAAAATAAAACTTTTAACACAGCCCCTTTATATACGCGAGTAATATATCATTTTAAAGCTCTCAGCGTGTTGATTTCAAACATATTAAAAAAAATTGCTCTAAATGGTCGGGTAACTAAAATACAAACCACTTTGTACCCCCAAAATTAGTAAGATGTGATTTTTTTGTTTTTACTATTTATAAGCCGTGTTTATATTCGTTTGAAAGCTCTATGCTTGCTTTTTAAATATTTTTTAGTAAAGTTTTGACTTCGCCTACCTACCCCCCATGTTGGCGGGTACTGCCCCCCACCCCCTCAACTTTTGGTCGTTTTATAGTCATGTTTGTACTCATATCAAAACTCTCGACACGCTGATTTCAAAAAAATTATTTTTAACTCAATTTACCTAATGATTACCATTTTTACAACCCACAATGTACCCCCAAAAATTTTTAGGGGGTCATCCAAAAATTTTTAGGGGGTCATTTTATATATTTATTGTAATACCGTCTTGTTTGTACTCATATTAAAGCTTTCGCCACGCTGATGTCAAAAAAATTATTTTTAACTCAATTCACCCAATGGTTACCATTTTTTACAACCCCTAATGTACCCCTAAAACGGGTACCTTACGGGTTGTAAAAATGGTAACTATTGGGTGAATCGAGTTGAAATTTATATTTTTGAGATCAGCGTGTCAAAAGCTTTAATATGAGTATAAACAAGACTGTATTACAATAAATATACTAAAATAACCTCCTAAAAATTTTTGGATGACCCCCTAAAAATTTTTGTGGGTATATTGTGGGTTGTAAAAATAGTAACCATTAGGTGAATCGAGTTAAAAATAATTTTTTTTGAAATCAGCGCGTCGAGAGCTTTGATATGAGTACAAACATGACGGTATTATAATAAAATCACCTCTTGAGAATTTTAGAGGGTACATTGATGGGTGCAAAATTGGGTAACCACTGAAAAAAATTTAATAAACTATATATTTTTAAAATCAGTGTGTCGAGAACTTTCATATGAGCATAAAACACGTCACTTAACATGAAAAAAATGACAAAATTACCATTTTTCAAATTTGGGGGTATTTGGGGGTATGTAACCGAGTACCAAAAAAATTTTAACTTAAAATTAATATTTTTGAAATCAGCACGCATAGAGCTTTCAGACGAATATAAACACGGCTTGTAAATAGTAAAAACAAAAAAATCACCCCTTACTAAATTTGGGGGTACAAAGGGATCTGTATTTTGGTTACCCGACCATTTAGAGCAATTTTTTTTAATATTTTTCAAATTATCACGTCGAGAGCTTTAAAATAATATATTACTCGCCTATGTAGAAGGCTGTGTCAAAAGTTTTAGTTTTAGGGGTCAGTCATTGCAGTGTTTTAGGGCATTAAAATTTTTTGTGACTATCACCAAAATGTAGAGCATTAAATTCCGCATAAATCACCCTGGTCTCAAACCTGTGGCTCCAACAGTTTTTGAGCATGATGGCAAAATAAGCACTTGCTACCCCCCATACAAAGAATTTTAACAAAAATAGTAAAATTGACCCCCTTTAACCTCTCGGAGTACCGTACGAGGTAGGTTACCCCTAACAATTTATATTTTTTTGAACTCAAAAAAGTATAGCAATCTGCACAAAAATTTTCAGACGTAAGGACCCATATGGTAAAAAGTTAGAATTTTGGCTGAAAAATATTGCCCCTAAATTTGAGGGGTTTGGGACTAACCCTCCAAAAATTTTTTTAAAAAATTTTTTTCAGGAGGTAGCCACAAGTACAAGGACCTTAACGCGAGATATTTGCATATTGATCGTATTGCGTTCAAAAGTTATAAGAGCTCAAACAAAAATTATTTTGTCAAAATTTTCCTAGCATCGCTAAAAAAAACAGAGAATAGTAACCTATCAAATTATATCAACCAGTCAAAATTCAACCTCTAGTTTTTATGAATTATGATTATTTGATTAAGTGGTTTTACATTGTTAGATTTCATTCACATGAATTTCGTATTTTGATTCGCTGAAAAAAAAAACAAACCAGCACCGTCTGGTTTACTAAAAGTAAAAGAATATAGGCGATTAAGAAAACTTACGACAAATTATTAAGATATTTTGCATTATAAAATTTATTGAAAACTGATCCCAGATTTCTTTAAAAAATGCATGAAAAACTTAAACATTTTGCGTTTGTTGGGAAAGTTACAAAAACTTTGAATTCGATTTTGACAAACGAATCATTTATCAAAAAAATCAACATATTAATGTTTTTATAATAAAAAAATCAAAAAAAATCAAAAAAAAATTTTATTTCGATGTTTCATTAAAAATTGATAAATGGGTGGCAAATAGAATTGCTGTTTTAAATGAAACTGAATTTAAGTACTGATCATACATCAAAAAACATGCAAAACGAAAAGTTGTTCGTTTTTGCTGTTCTTATTCCTGCTTTACTGAAATTTTATTATCAATAACAATTGGTGAACAACAATTTATCAACAACAATAGCTTGTGATGGCAAACTATAACAATATTCAATGACTAAAAATATAGAACATATGACAAGTAAATAAAACTATCCGTTTGTCATCTTTTTTAATAACCACTAACATCCAAAAAAATCATTTTTTAAATTCAAACTAAAAAATAGCAACCAATTTTTCATTGGTAATTGGTAACCATAATATTGTCTACTTTTTTGCAGTCCAGTTCATCACAAGCTATCCATCGGAGGCCGTTTATTAAGTATTATAGATTTGTTCTTAGTTTGTGGGTTTTTTTTATTGCCGAACAGACTTATATTTTTTAGATCCGAAGATCATGTTCGATTGTGGCTAACTGCACCCTCAAGAGTGGAATATATGGCGTTGATATTTGAAAACAATTCTACTAGCAATGTTGGAGCTCAAGTAAAAAGAAATTCTTCAAAAGAATACTAATTTATCACAAATTTTGTTAGTGGTATGAATTATCCCACATATAAACTTCGGGGATTCCAATTTTTTACAAAAAGTTAAGTTCAATAAGCTTTAAGAGAACCTTAAACTGTCTTAATTCATTTGGAAGTATTATTGTCTGCAAATGTGAACACAAATATGACACGACTAAACGTAAATACATAAAAAAAACTCCTGGAAATGATAAAAAAGTTGGCTGAATTTGGGAATATACCAACCCCTCAAATACATAAATGGCAGTCTTTAACAGCAAAACAATTCTTATTTTTTGTTTTTACACAAAAATAAAAAAAAATGTAGATGGTTCACCCTTTTTGAGCAAAACTTCAGGGAATCCCAGATTAAGGGTTAAACTCTAAAGCGCTAAGCTCGATAAGACCAGAAGACTCCCAAGGCTATGGACAGACATTACTTATTAATTAACTTAATTTTGATTTTTTTTTTATTTAGTTAATTTTGGACTTAATGAATGAAGACTGGATAATAGTCCGGAGAGCATTAAGCAATCATCATTTGGCAAATGCATTAGGTGTCACCGAATTTCCTGGAATGGTTGTTTTTCAAAGATCCAGAAGCTATAAACCGCTTTACATTTCAAAGCAAGTTTCACAAAAAGTTTCTTAATGAATTATTGAACTTTTCTGGGTATTTTTTGTCCAAACACCCACTAATTACAACCGTTAACATACCGTATTCATATTGGTTCGGCTAGTAGTACATAGGTACTAACATCGGTTATCATACATGTAGGGATGATTTGCATATAACTGATAATTATATTTCATTAAAATAACCAAAGTGAATAATATTTATCCTACAGTTTTAGGATAGTTTTTTAGGTTCTTTAATATTTAATGTTTTAATGCTAAATAAAAAAATAATCTTTAGACACTAATTATCTGCTAATATCAAAAATATATTATATATTTTTGCTAATATTAACGCGCGCCAATAATATGCATCTAAAGATAATTTAAAAATAATTAATACTTTTTATTTGTTAAATTTTATCCCAAATTTAAACTATTTTTTAGTATGAGAAATTTGTTGCTATCTAAGCTTTTGCTTCTTAAAGGATTGAAGCAAGAAGAGGCAACAGAACCGCCACAAAGAACAGTAACATCATTTATCGCGTAAGACTTTTAATTAATTTAAGTGTTTTATTATACTGAGTCAATTTTGCTAGATTCTTTTACTCCATACTTGTAGTATAAATTTTACAGTGTCAAAAATAAATACATTAAATTTTTTAAGAAAAGAATAAAAATGAATAACGAACTATATGCAGGATATTTTTGGGTTCTGGGACAACATACGTTTTAAAAAAAATAATAAAACATAATGCATCCTAATAACCTGGTTAAAATCCACAGATCTCCGTTCATGGTCTTTTTAATTAATTAAATTTCATATATTCTTAATAGTGTTTTAAACTTACCTTTTATAGAAAGGTTTCTTAAATAAAATAAGGTTTAAGAAACTTAGAAAAAAAATATTTTGCTTTATTTGGCATGTAATTCAAATACTGTAAACAGTGCCTTTATAATCAAGTGATTGGTAATTATTCGTTGATAATCATTCAATACCAGCATTTATAATAATCAATTTTTTAATAACCACAATTTTGAACGAATCGGTCATTATATATATATTTTTTTATATTTTAATCTATACTTTTTAGCAGAAAATACAAATTTTTACAAATGCAAATAATTATTATTTGCATTTATTATCTTAAAAAGCTCTCAATTTTTATTCAGCGAGCTTCTGCACAAGCCAGATGTCATTTTTATATAGTTAAAATAATACCAAATCGGACTATTATATTCTTTTTTTTTAATCTACGTCCTGCTGAAAGTTTTCCTTTTTTATAATCAAAATCAGCTTTATTTATTGTTGGCTTAACTATATTGTGTTCATCAATTTGTATTGAGAACTGTTTTTACTCATGATATAAAAAAAATATTTATTCTTAAAATCAATTGTTCATTCAGATGAATCTATGTTTTTAGCAGAGAAGACCGATACTTTGCTTCCGAAACTGACTATTTAAAATCTTTACGAAGCGCTCTTTTTCGAGATGTGCTATTTACCGGACAAAACATAACTGGAGAAAGGAGAACTGCTCTATTAAATTTTATCGTCATTTCTAAAAAAGTAAAATACTTTTAAAATTGTAGTATATTTTATTGATATTTATTTAAGAGTCTGTAGCAACGCAATAACAGAAAAAGCACTAGCACCATAAATTTTGGTAAACAATTCCATAGCAAAAACTTGATTATAGATGAAATAAAATTAATTTAAAGTGAAAATTTTTTAGATGGACCATGTTGATAACGCCTGCAAAACACGTTAATTATTTTAAGATTGTTATGACTGATATATTTTATTGCATTTCTGAATGACACTATACTGGTAATACAGCGAAAAGAAACTCGAATTAAGGCTGATTCACACTTCGTCCAAAATATCCAAAAAACATAGTCCGAAGGGCAAATATCATGGAAAATTTTCCTTAGAAATTGTTTAAATCCTTTATACAATTTTGTAGGATTGTTTTTTAATCTCTGAACGCTTTTTTAAATGCTGTCTTACCAAAGGACAGCCCAAAATGTCTAAAACTGTCCAAAATGCAAGTTAAAATATGTTTTGCTGTCCAAAGAACACCTTTCGATTGTCCAAAGGACAATTTTGGCTTCTCCGAAATTTGTGTTTTGGATTGTATTTTGTTCTTTGGCCATTTTGGACGAAGTATGAACAGGTTTAAAAATTTCCTTTAAAATTTTTTTCCTTTGAATTTTTTGTTTGGACTTCCTTTTGAGCTACTGTTTACTGTCTTTTGGATTTTATGTCCTTTTAGGGGAAGTATGATCGAGGCCAAAACACTGTTCTCTGGATTTTTTCCTTTGGACACTAAAATTCAGAAAATTTTTTTCTTTTTTTTTCCCTCTTTTCAGTGTAATATTGTATAAAAATAAAAAAAGTAATTTAAAAAATAATTTTAGTATTTGCCACAATCCCGATCAGTTCAAGACACTCTTCGATATTTAAACTATTCTTCAGATAGGGTAAGTAACTTAATTTTATATAATTAAATTTTTTTTGTTTTGATTTCCAATAAACAAATGATTTTAAATTGGAAAACAAATTTCGAATCATCTCAACGTATCAAAGTGTATTGTAGTTTTTAAACAACCCCACTGGATATAATAATAGATTTATTTCAAATAGATTTAATATTGGTATCTTCCAGAAAAATTTGACTAATGAGATTTAAAACCCCACGTAAAATTTTCAATAACTTTGTGAACTTGTTCTTGCTATGAAACTAAATAAAATTGTATTTAAATTTTTTGTTTAAGATAAATTTTTATTGTATTGTATTGTATTTTATTTTGACTAAGCAGGGACACACATAAGCAATAGACACATGGCACTGATTTTGTATGCACCACAAAACAGAAGACTAGTAGTAATAATATGAAATACATTAAACCAAAAAGTCAGCCCACCAACCGCTTTTATCCCATTAGGATTCGCGACTCCCATGGAAGATAAGCGATCGGCACCCTAAAACAAATTGGCTGAAGTATTTCAAGATTTGCAAAAAAATAAATACATACAAACATAATAATTAAGGAATATTATAGAAAGAAGTAAAAATATTATATCACATTATAAAAAGGAATATTTCCAAAAAGCTCATGCAAAAAGTTACAATCACGCATGCGACAATAAAATAGCTTTTTGTTAAGTTCACACAAATCTGTATTTACACTTCTCCAAAGTCTAATACTTTGCCTTAAAGCAGAAAAGTTTGAACGATTCAGGGACTTAGTAGGAAGTTCATACTCATAACGATTATTTTGCAGACGTTGAGATCTTCTGAGATTATGGTTTGCAGTCAAATAGAAATAGTCATGGGGCGGAATCCTAAACTCATGGTGATAAGAATAAATGAGCCTTGTTCGATAACTTGCTGCAGTTAATCCTATTGAAGGAATTCCACTTAGATGTTGTAGGTGTTCATATGAATTGACATAGTTTTTGAAAATCATTTGGAGTCCAGATTTAAGAGCATTATCTAACAAAAGTCTGTCTTTTTGGTTTAATGTATTTCATATTTTACTACTAGTCTTCTGTTTTGTGGTGCATACAAAATCAGTGCCATGTGTCTATTGCTTATGTGTGTCTAGTCAAAATAAAATACAATCAATCAATAAAAATTTATCTTAAACAAAAAATTTAAATACAATTTTATTTGTTTATGCAAGAACAAGTTACAAAGTTATTAAAATTTTTACATGAGTTTTAAATTTTCATTAGTCAAATTTTTTGGAAGATACCAAATTAAATCTATTTGAAGTGGATCTCTTATTATATCCAGTGGGGTTGTTTAAAAACTACAATACACTTTGATACGTTGAGATGATTCGAAATTTGTTTTCCATTTTAATATCATTTGTTTATTGGAAATCAAAACTAAAAATTTTTTATTATATAAAATTAAGTTACTTACCCTATCTGAAGAATAGTTTAAATATCGTAGAGTGTCTTGAACTGATCGGGATTGTGGCATATACTAAAATTATTTTTTAAATTACTTTTTTTATTTTTATACAATATTACACTGAAAAAGGGGAGAAAAAAAAAGAAAAAAAAATTTTCTGAATTTTAGTGTCCAAAGCAAAAAATCCAGAGAACAGTGTTTTGGCCTCGATCATACTCCCCCTAAAAGGACATAAAATCCAAAAAACAGTAAACAGTAGCTCA
>JASAMX010013055.1:0-22871 GCA_030248175.1 Microlaimidae sp. YZB2_3
GTAACACTTCATTCAGTACATATACTAGAAAAAAACAAAGAAAAAACATGGACAAAAACGCAAACTTCAAGTAAAAATACGTCTAAAATAATTTATAATGCATTAAAACAGGATAAAAACTGCAAAAATTATAACTGAAAAAATGGCGTAATAATAGGTCAAAATTGGTGCCATAATTTTTTGCTTCTTGCTTTTGCTTCCAAGACCACGCACAAATCTGCATCCTACAGAAATCATAAATTGCAAACTATTTGGGTAGAAAACAACTGAAGTCCCTCCCTGTGTGGTCATTTCTGGTTTTAGGTAATTAAAACCTCCTATGGTATGAAATGGTGCAGTTACATTGAAAACCTACAGTAAGTTAGAAGTTATTTTTAGATATTAAAATTAGAAGCTCAATTTACCTTGAAAAGAGCTGAATAAAGAATTGATAAATCAGAATTATCACAAAGTACATTAAAAATCGACCATAAGTAGCTTGCCCGTTCAGAGCACCATCAGCTAAAATTAAAAATTTAATTTCATTATTACAGAAAAAAGTTAAAGATAATAATTTATTTTTTAATATGCCAGAAGTTACTAAAGCATTACTTTAATACACTTTTAATAAGTAAGCACCATGTTAGTATAATACTTAAATCAAATAATAAAAAGTTTGTTTTCTATAAGTTTGTTTTGGCAGACACTTTTTTAATACAAATCTCATCTTTAATTTTGCAAATTTTTATTAAAAAAAATGCAGAATGCAGAACTGCAAAAATGCAGAATGCAAATTTCAAAAATGTATGCAAAATTAAAAAATAATAAAATTTATTTATGTTTATAAAAGTTTTCTATCATTATATATAACCCTCATAGGGCCCGACCGGATCTGTGATTTTGGATCCGGCCGCACCGGAACCGGATCCGGACCGGATCTGTACGAAATATTTCAAACTTGATACTATTGTCTAATAATAAAATAAAATAATAAAAAATGTATTGTATTGGCTTATAACATACCAAATAGCCCAAACAAAGCAATAAAAAATGATAAAAACTTAAGCTTTCTAAATGGTACCAATAAAATAAATATATTTAAATAATGAAAAAAATTATAAACAAAATTAGTTTTACATAATTGTGTTAGGCATATAAAACAACTCTGTCATTGTTTTCATAATAAAACAAACATAGGGTATCTGACTTAATTTCGGCCACGCCGTAATTTTGGCCACCAATTTAGGCATAGATGAACAAGGAGAGGTAGGGTGGGGTCCACCCCCGTAGCCTCGAAATTTTGGGCGCCCCCCCTAGAAAAAAATCCAGGGCCCCACCCCCTTCCCCCAATTTTTGAAATTTTTACCCCTGACCCCCTCTAGATTTTGAAATCTGACCCCCCCTCCCTTCTCGAGAAAATTTTAAGTACTTTTTTATACTAAATTTCCTTCCAAAAACGTGAATTTTTAACACAAATTCATGTTTTTACACCCTTTTTATACCTAAATATCGCTTTTTATTCAATAAAATGTAGCATTATCTTATAAAAAACTATTATTAAACATTTAATGGTTTAAAAGTATTTTCTTTCGGAAATTGGACCCCACCCGACCCCCCTCTAGGTTTTAAAATCTTCCATCCCGGGTCGAGCCTTCCCCTAGATTTTGAAATTTCATTTACCCGGGGTAAACACGCCCCCTAGCTTTTTGACCGTGTTCATCTATGAATTTAGGGTGTTAGAAAATTAGCTTATTTCTTTTGGCGAAGGGATGCATTCATAAGAATTACGTAGTAAGCATCTGTGCGGGCTGGAGTATTCCAATTGAACACCTAATTAACACCTAAGTAACACCTAATTGATTGGGTGCGAACTATCAATAAACCGGTATAGAAATTTCTCAAGGATTGTATTGAAATGCAGTAAAAAAAACTCAGGTTATTTTCTTGGCGGAGGAATGCAGTCAGATATGAAAAATCAAGAATAGGCAAGGGTTGGTGTGGAATTATGCCACTCCTTAACCTTAACGTCTTATTAATCTTAAAGTTGATAATTTTGGGTTATGTAATCGTTTTTTTGTGTTTTATGTTTTTGTTTTTGTTTTTTTTTGAACCTAAAAGGTGGCCGAAATTAAGACGGATTTGGTTAGTTTTGTTTTTTAGGTTAAAAAATTTTAAAAAATTCAATAGAGTGGAATAAAATTTTTACAAAGCTTTCTTTACAGTTGGCTGGCTTTTATATTGAAATATTTTTTCACACCAAAAAAAATTCAACAAAAAATACGTGTTTAAAAAAACTTGTGTTTTTTAAGGTTTTGACTTAATTATTTAGTCTTGCTAATAGCTATAAAAGCTTGCAAACGGGAAAAAAATTAAGTTATACGTACCAAGAACAATACCTAAAGATAAATTTTCAACCTTTAAAAATATTTATTATACAATGTAGCAATAGTTATAGACAGTTTTTTCTAGGTGGCCGAAGTTAATGACACGCGCCTTAACTTCGGCCACTATAAAAAAGTTTAAACCTCCGCTGAATTTTAAATGTAACAGAAATTTGTAAATTTTGCACTTGAATAGCAGAAATAGCTGTCGTTTGATTTTTAGACCGAATCCTGGCTCGATTAGAAGAGCCAGAAAAAAGTTATCAAAAAAAAATAAAAAAAGGTGGCCGAAATTAAGTCAGTTATACTGTGGAGGTAGTTGGTTCCACGGGTGAGGATCAACATAACAAAGCTTAAAATTTGGATAGTTTTTTATAGTGTTTAAAAACCAATATTACTAGTGATTGAACTATATAAAATTAGAAAGGATATTATGAAAATTTCTAAAAAAATTACCAAACCAACTGTCACAATCCCCTGATAGTATACTTTAGCTTTTTAAAACCTTTAGCAAATGTTCTAGCTGAACCTTAAACTATAATGTTCAAAAATAAAAATAAAACCAAAATGAGTAAATTAGAGTAGTTAAACAATAATAATAAACAGTTATTTGACCAAAAAAATAATAAAAACCATGTATTGTTTAAACTGTATTAAAAGGCAACAACAAAGATATTTGCATATACTTAAGTATAGACCAAAAACTCTGATTTGTGGATATTATAATTTTTTTTAAAAACAAAGTATACACAATACAAAACAAATAAATACATAAAAAGCTTAGGAATTAAATTTAATATAATTAAAAAAATCACAAACACAACCAAAAAACCCATCATGGCCACGATTCAAACATTTATCCCATCGCAGGATAATAGCATAAGTCAAAAATTTTGTTGGGAGTGTAAAAATAAGAAGAAATAACATTAATTGTATTATATTTTTGTAAAAAAACTCAGATCCGGCCAAGATCCGGTTTAAAAAAAAAAGATCTGGAAGGACCGGACCGGACTGGATATCATAGATTTTTTGGTCGGGTCCGCTAGGGTGGACCCTCGGATGGAACATCAAAATTTTTTAGGGGGAGGGTCCAGAGGGGACCGGACTTCCGCCCCCTCCGGCTTTTTAGGGGTGGTCAACCCCGGATGCAAGATTTCAAATTTAGGGGTGGGGTCAGGAGGGGCCGATTTTTTAACAAAGTTTTTTAAATCAATAATTTAAGTGTTTTTAGGTCTAATATTGAATTTTATATACTAAACTGGCCTTTTTAGGCCTAAAAAGCGTATTTAAACATTGTTTTTAACTAAAAAACTGTGTTTTTGACAGTAAATAAAAAAAATTATACTTCTAAATTGGTCGGGAGGAGGGGTGGAGAGGAGGGTCAGCTTCGCTAGGGGGGGGGGTAAGGCCGGACCACTCTCGAGCTTTGCGGGGCAGGGGGAAGGCCCTCAGGATTTTTTCTAGGGGGGTCCAAAATTTTGGCTCTAAGTGGGGGGTGGACCCCTCTGTTTCCCCCTCACTCCAAAAAAAAAAACATCTATGCCGGATATCCGGTCGGGCCCTAACTCTCAGAAATGCAGCAAAACCTTACCGATAGCGGTCAGCAGTAGCAATTGAAACACTACCATCCCCAAAATTAAATCGTAGAAATGCCTGGATACCTGACCTAAGCTTTGAATTATATCTGGTTTCACGATAAGTTTATAATCACAGCCAGGATTGAACAGCAAATGGAGAACTGGCCAAGTTCCATCGGTCGGAAGGTTCCAAGGTGTCTGCAAACGAATTGTGAGTGCGTCCGACTTATTATTAGGATATCTAAACGTATAAAAACTTTTGATAGCTTTCATGTAGCTTTTGATGCGTGTGTCAAATTCTGTTATGTCGTATTTAAACCTTATTTGGCAGTGAAAGTAGGCAGCGATTGCTTCTTTGCACTAATAGCGGCAATTGGGCGAAATTTGCAGGTAGACAGGCAGACCTGTGCACGGTTTAAAAATGCCCCCGGCTTTATTGGAGGATTTGCCTCTCCTCGTTTTATTGCCCCCCCCCCTGCGGAAAAATGAAAAAGTACCCAAAATTATGACGCCATTTTTTACCTATTATGACGCCATCATTGCAAAATTTTTGCAGTTTTTAGCCTATTTTAATGCATTTTAAGCTATTTTAGACCTACAAGTAGCCCGTGTCAGCCATGCGGCTGACAAATAATTTTTCCCGCATTTTTTATATTCATTTACTAATTTTTTTTCAAAATTCAACCCTTCTATGTCATTCCCGTGACTGTAAGCTTTACAGTGATACCTCAGTTACCCACTCCAATTTTAGTTGGGGAGAAGGGTCTTTCCCCCTTTTGATGAAAATATGTTGTCCAGCATAAAGATGTCCATGTTATTTTTTTACTAATTTCAACCCCCTTATGATGCTCCCTGAACTATATGGTTTACCCATAATATCTGATTTACCCCCCCCCCATTTTTTTGTGATTGGGGAAAAAGGTCTTTCCCTCTTTGGTAAAAATATGTTGTCCAGTATAAAGATGTCCATGTTATTTTTTTTAAATTTCAACCCATTTATGACATTCTCCAGATTGTAAGTTTTGCAATGATACCTCATTTGGCCCAATCCGTTTTGTGGTTGGGAAAAAGCCCCCCCCTTTGGTCAAAATGCGTTGTCCAGCAAAAAAATATCGTTGTTATTTATTTTTTGAAACATTAACCCTTTTATGACATTTCTTGAAAATTAAGCTTTGCAATGATATGTTATCTAGCCCAATCCTTTTTGGGGTTAAGGAGAAAGGTCATTCCTCCTTTTAGTAAAAAAAACGTTGTCCAGCATAAAGATGTCCATTTTCATTTTTCCAAAAACATGATATTCTGGTTTGACATTGGCGAATTACTCTTACCAATAAGTTTGAGCCAAAAGATGTTCATGCAATTTTTTAAAATTTCAACCCCTTTATGACCTTCCCCTGTCTGTAAGCTTTGCAATGATATCTCACTTAGCGCAATCCTTTTGCTGGTTGGGGAGGAAGGTCGTTCTTCTTTTTAGTGAAAAAACGTCCAGCATTAAGATGTCCATGTTATTCTTACCAAAAAACATGACATTTTGGTTTTACATTGGATAATTACTCTTATCAATAAGTTCGAGCCAATTCAAAGACAACACACACTTTCGCAAAATCCATAGGTTTCCCCTTTTTGTGAAAATGCTTTGTCCAGGCTAAAGATGTCCATGCAATTTTTTTCTAAATTTTCTCTATGACATTCTCCGGACCGTAAGCTTTGCAATGATATCTCATTTCGCCCATCCCTTTAGTGGTTGTGAGCAAGGTTTCCCTTCTTTAATGAAAAACGTTGTCCAGTATAAGATGTCCATGTTTATTTTCCAGAGATCCTGTATTCTGGCTTTTCATTGCCTCCTATTCCTTCTCGAATAGTTCTATTCAGACAATTTTTTTTCCTCTCCCTCTCTACCGGCTCTCGGAGAACGCCTTGTCCGGTATCGGTATGTCCATGTCGGTTGTTCCGAATTTTGCCCCTTCCGACATTCCGTGGGGTAGCTTTCTCGACCCCCCCGGGGGGTAGGGAGGCGTAGGGAAAACACACACACAAACACACACACACACGCACACACACACACACACACACACACACACACACACACACACACACACACACACACACACACACACACACACACACACACACACAGACATTACGTCTATTTATATATGGATTGTTACCTTTTTTCGCTTTTTTGTCCCTTTTTTCCCTTTTCCTTTCTTTTTTTCTCTTTTTTTTTTCTTTCCCCCCAGCTTGCTCCGCCCCAATTTCAAAAAAGTTGCCCCCCCTCCCGTTTAAACCCCGGGGGGGGGGCAGTGCACAGGTCTGGACAGGTACCGTAAAATATCTAAAATTCCGTATTATTAATTGACAGTAAATTAAAGATCTTACTCCAGGCGTGTAAACATAAGCGTGGCATTTTGATAATAAAAAAACTTCTTCCCAAAACAAAAAAATTCTACCCCAAGGCAGAAAGAACTACTGTAAATTTCAACGTTTTCTAAATTCTTACAAAATTTTTTCGCTATAAATGAGCTTTACAGATTTTAACATTTTGTTTTTCTACTATGCGTTTTGTAGTGTGTATGTTGTTTAAAATCACTTATACACAAAACAAAACGACAACAGAAAATAACAAAATCAATATACAAAGAAACATATTAAATGAATTTAAATATTATTATTATACCTAAACTCTCGATGCATTGATAAAGCAGGTTGTCCAGGAACACCAAAATGAACAGCAGAAAGTTTTTCTAAACAAGTATTCATTTATAATAATTTTCTAGTTTTTGTAGAAAAAAAAATAAAAAGCACTAAACGAATCCTACCCCAATATTCTGGTGAGTACTATTTTTTATTTGATATCATGTCCCACCAAGCTGCTGGTTTTAATCTTCATGTCAATATTATTTTAAATTCATAATTTAAGTTTTTATAGGGTTTAAATAATTGATTTAAAAACTATAAAACTTGTACTAAACTCAGTAATATTGTAAAAAATTTTAGTAAGAAACATTGTACAAATCGTATTAAATTTTTAATACTCAAAAAAAAACAAAAAAAAAACGAACCTTGCTCGAATCGATCGCATTTCCATGGAATCAAAAGAACAGAATACGTTTGAAAAAGGCTGTTAAATCCGACAAAAGTTAAATTGAAAAATCCATTTTCACCACTAAAATTTCTGGATAAAATCGAATTGAAGTATGTAATTGAATCCCATCTAAAATATTTCAAACATATAATAAACTGGAGTTTTATAGGATTTTTCGTGGATAACAACACATTACTTTCCAGACCTGTGCACGGTCTGGAAATGCCCCCCCGTTTTATTGGAGGATTTGCCCCCCCCCCGTTTTATTCCCCCCTTGCGCCTTGCCAAAAAATGAAAAAGTACCCTAAAATTTGACCTATGATCACGCCATCATCGCGAATTTTTCGCAGTTTTTAGCCTATTTCAATGTATTTTAAGCCATTTTAGACCTATTTTTACTTTATTTTCGCTTATTTTGTCCCTTTTTCCCTTCTTTTTTCTCTTTTTTTCTTTCCCCCCTGTTTGCCCCCCTCCCATTTTATTGCCCCCCCCTTTTGGAATTGCCCCCCCCGTTTTAACCCCGGGGGAGGGGGCAGTGCACAGGTCTGACTTTCCATTGGAATTCTACAATGCTTCCCTCTTTTTGAGCCAATTTCTGGTTTAATTATTTCCACTTGGTGTAAGTAAGTAAAATTTCCTTATTAACCTCGGAGAAGTTCTTTCCCCTTGATTTCAAAAAACCATCATTACTCTTAGTGGCGTGCTCAGGGGGGGGGGCGGCCGCCCCCCCCCCGAAATCCGGCGAAGCCGGATTTTTTTGTAAGGGGGGACCCTTACATTTTTTAAATTTTGGGAGAGAAAAATTTTTTTTCTTTAATATTAATACAGAAACTTTCCTGATGCCTTCTAAAAGCATATTAATACTCAAAAAACCAAAATTTTCCCGCTACGCGGGTAGTTTAAATTGACAATTTATCTTAGTTTTTCGATTTCAAATCGATTATCTAGTTCAGTAGTTAAGGCATACATGATTAATAAAACTACTATAACCCCTTTTATCCTTCTATTAACGTTTAAACACATGTTTTAAATGTATAGGTATAAAAAACCTTAAAATTTGTAATAAGTATCATCTGGAATTAAAATTTTTATTGTATTTTAGCGCCTTAAATTCAAAATTTTCTTCCCCGGGGGGCATTCTGCCCCCCGGACCTCCCTGACAAGGGGCTCTGCCCTTTGACCCCGCTGGGGGGCTCTCGCCTGCCAGACCCCCCATATCTGGGGGGCTACCGCCCCCCAGACCCCCTTCAGGGTTAGTATTTACCCCCCAGACCGCCCCCCCCGAAATGAAATCCTGGGCACGCCACTGAGAGTAATGATGGTTTTTTTGAAATCAAGGGGAAAGAACTTCTCCGAGGTTAATAAGGAAATTTTACTTACTTACACCAAGTGGAAATAATTAAACCAGAAATTGGCTCAAAAAGAGGGAAGCATTGTAGAATTCCAACTGGGAAAACCTGCAGACGTGTGCACTGCCCCCCCCCCCGGGGTTAACGGGGGGGGGGGGGCAATTCCAAAATGGGGGGGGGGGGCAATAAAATGGGAGGGGGGCAAACAGGGGGAAAAAAAAAAAAAAGAAAAAGAAAAAAAGAGAAAAAAAGAAGGAAAAAGAGGACAAAAAAAGAAATAAAGTAACAATAGATCAAAATTGGCTTAAAATGCATTGAAATAGGCTAAAAACAGTAAAAATTTCGCGATGATGGCGTGATCATAGGTCAAATTTTGGGTACTTTTTCATTTTTTTGCAAGGGGGGGGGGGATAAAACAGGGGGGGGGCAAACCCTCCAATAAAACAAGGCATTTCCAGACCATACACATGTCTGGAAAGTAATGAGTAGTTATCCACGAAAAATCCTATAAAACTCCAGTTTATTATATGTTTGAAATATTTTAGATGGGATTCAATTACATACTTCAATTCGATTTTATCCAGAAATTTTAGTGGTGAAAATGGATTTTTCAATTTAACTTTTGTCGGATTTAACAGCCTTTTTCAAACGTATTCTGTTCTTTTGATTCCATGGAAATGCGATCGATTCGAGCAAGGTTCGTTTTTTTTGTTTTTTTTTGAGTATTAAAAATTTAATACGATTTGTACAATGTTTCTTACTAAAAATTTTTACAATATTACTGAGTTTAGTACAAGTTTTATAGTTTTTAAATCAATTATTTAAACCCTATAAAAACTTAAATTATGAATTTAAAATAATATTGACATGCAGATTAAAACCAGCAGCTTGGTGGGACATGATATCAAATAAAAAATAGTACTCACCAGAATATTGGGGTAGGATTCGTTTAGTGCTTTTTATTTTTTTTTTTCTACAAAAACTAGAAAATTATTATATGAATACTTGTTTAGAAAAACTTTCTGCTGTTCATTTTGGTGTTCCTGGACAACCTGCTTTATCAATGCATCGAGAGTTTAGGTATAATAATAATAATTCATTTAATATGTTTCTTTGTATATTGATTTTGTTATTTTCTATTGTCGTTTTGTTTTGTGTATAAGTGATTTTAAACAACATACACACTACAAAACGCATAGTAGAAAAACAAAATGTTAAAATATGTAAAGCTCATTTATAGCGAAAAAATTTTGTAAGAATTTAGAAAACGTTGAAATTTACAGTAGTTCTTTCTGCCTTGGGGTAGAATTTTTTTGTTTTGGGAAGGAGTTTATTTATTATCAAAATGCCACGCTTATGTTTACACGCCTGGAGTAAGATCTTTAATTTACTGTCAATTAATAATACAGAATTTTAGATATTTTACGGTACCTGTCCAGACCTGTGCACTGCCCCCCCCCCCCGGGGTTTAAAAGGGAGGGGGGTACGGGGGGCAACTTTTTTGAAATGGGGGGGGGCAAGCTGGGGGGAAAGAAAAAAAACAGAAAAAAAGAAAGGAAAAGGGAAAAAAGGGACAAAAAAGCGAAAAAAGGTAACAATCCATATATAAATAGACGTAATGTGTGTGTGTGTGTGTGTGTGTGTGTGTGTGTGTGTGTGTGTGTGTGTGTGTGTGTGTGTGTGTGCGTGCGTGCGTGCGTGCGTGCGTGTGTGTGTGTTTGTGTTTGTGTTTTCCCTAACTCCTCCCTAACCACCCAACGGATTAAAGTGAATGAGGTATCGTTAGAAAGCTTATACCCCAGGAAATGTCGTAATGGGGTTGAAATTTCGAAACAACTGACATGGACATACTGATACTGGACAACGCGTTTTCACCGAGACCCTATGGATTTTGGAACTTAAAAAATTTTTTGACTCAGAATTGGCTCAAACTTATTTGAAAGAATAATTAGGCAATGTAAAGCCAGAATATCATGATTTTTGGAAAAATAAACATGGACATCTTTATACTGGACAACGTTTTTTTCATTAAAGAAGGGAATTACCTTGCTCACCAACCACTAAAGGGATTGGGCTAAATGAGATATCATTGCAAAGCTTACGGTCCGGAGAATGTCATAAAGAGGTTGAAATTTAGAAAAAAATTTGCATGGACATCTTTAGCCTGGACAAAGCATTTTCACAAAAAGGGGAAACCTATGGATTTTGGAAAGTGAAAATTTTTTGTCTTTGAATTGGCTCGAACTTATTGATAAGAGTAATTATCCAATGTAAAACCAAAATGTCATGTTTTTTGGTAAGAATAACATGGACATCTTAATGCTGGACAACGTTTTTTCACTAAAAAGAGGAACGACCTTCCTCCCCAATCAGCAAAAGGATTGGGCTAAATGAGATATCATTGCAAAGCTTACAGACAGGAGAATGTCATAAAGGGGTTGAAATTTGAAAAAATTGCATGAACATCTTTTGGTTGGACAACACTTTTTCACAAAAACAGGGCCCTATGGACTTTGAAAGTTGAAAAATTTTTATTTTCAAATTGGCTCAAACTTATTGGTGAGAGTAATTCGCCAATGTCAAACCAGAATATCATTTTTTTGGAAAAATAAGAATGGACATCTTTATGCTGGACAACGTTTTTTTTTACTAAAAGGAGGAATGACCTTTCTCCTTAACCCCAATAAGGATTGGGCTAAATAAGATATCATTGCAAAGCTTAAGTTTCAAGAAATGGGTTAATGTTTAAAAAAATAAATAACAAGGACATTTTTTTGCTGGACAACGCATTTTGACCAAAGGGGGCCTTTTTCCCAACCACAAAACGGATTGGGCTAAATGAGGTATAATTGCAAAACTTACAGTCTGGAGAATGTCATAAATGGGTTGAAATTTTAAAAAAATAGCATGGACATCTTTATACTGGACAACATATTTTTACCAAAAAGGGAAAGACCTTTTTCCTCAATCACAAAAAAATGGGGGGTAAATCAGATATTGTGGGTAAACCATATAGTTCAGGGAGCATCATAAGGGGGTTGAAATTAGTAAAAAAATAACATGGACATTTTTATGCTTGACTTTATCTTTATCTTTATGCTTTGACAACATATTTTCACCAAAAGAGGGAAAGACCCTTCTCCCCAACTAAAATTAGAGTGGGTAACTGAGGTATCACTGTAAAGCTTACAGTCACGGGAATGGCATAAAAGGGTTGAATTAAAAAAAAATTAGTAAATGAATATAAAAAATGCGGGAAAAATTATTTGTCAGCCGTATGGCTGACACGGGCTACTTGTTTTTTAAAAAAATCGTACATTAAAATATATTATTGTTTTTTTTTCAGTTGATTCGAAGTAGTTTTACAAACAAAACAAATGATCATTTTTTTGTTTTTTCAACCGATCTCAATTAAAAATAGGAACAACAATAAAAAATTTGCGTTTTGTAGGTGTTTATTAGTAAATTACTTAAATATTATAACTAATTACGGATATACCATTTAGTATTTACTGGTCTTAAGCAAATGCAGTAAACTTAATAATAGATTTTATAACTGTAGTAAAGTTGATATTGGTTTGAAGAGAAACCAGTAAATAGTGATTTATTGATTGATTACTTTTTCGACCAAAACAATAGTATGAAATATTGGTTTCAAAAATCAGTAAGGTGTCTGAGAGAGTAGAAAAACTCACACATGAGCGAATTTAATAGCAATTATTAACGATTTCTGTTAATTTTTTGAACGCGGCGACTTTGTAAACGTGTCAGAAAAACGAGTTTGGTGTAAAAAATATCGGTGTGCGAGAAAATTTTGTATTGAGTGCACAGAAAGTAGCTTGCGCCGAAAAGTAAGATGTGCATAATTTCTCTTTAAATTTAGTTAAAAAATTTACCGTACACATCGCCGAAAATTCTCTTGGGTTATATATTTTTGATATAAACAATGATATTATAATAACTCTAATATTTATTGTGTACGTCTCATGAATGGACTTGTAAGGAATGA
The DNA here is from genome assembly GCA_030248175.1 of Microlaimidae sp. YZB2_3. Lineage (NCBI taxonomy): Eukaryota > Metazoa > Nematoda > Chromadorea > Desmodorida > Microlaimidae > Microlaimidae sp. YZB2_3. The sequence continues at coordinate 12,381 of JASAMX010013055.1, forward strand.
ATTGTCAATCCTAAATTTTGTAAATAAAATCTACAAAATGGTTTTTAATGCTTAAGAAGTCTTCAAATTTTTAGAAAAACGACTCATGATTACAATAAGGAATCTTATTAAAATAGAGTTTTAATAAAATCTTATAATATAAATAATAAATATTCTCCTATTGAAGCGATTACATAAACTTTTTAAATAAAATTTTATATATTTATCTCTTTCTAAAATTGTAAAAAGTGCTTTAAAATTTGTGTTCTTAGGAGTCCTTACCCCGGTTTTCCCCGGTTGATTTGACAGCTAAATTGCCGGGGCTGGGGCCGGAGTAGAAAAAAAGTGCCGGGGCAAGCCGGGGCCGGGGCCGGGGCCCCGGTCGATCCCTAATCTAATTTCAAAAATAATACAACAAAATGCATTTAATATTTGAGAAGAACATTGTTTCGTGGTGAGACCGCCGACCCAACTTTTGTAATGCTAGGTAGGTCCATTGTTTTAAGGATAAGAATTTATCCAACTCGAGAGGTGGGTAAATATTTTCTCCCGTTGGATTATTTTAATAAAAAATAAAATACGCGTATTGACTAAATTTTTTACTTTGCGCGAGGTGGTTTTGCAGCGGGAGAAAAAAATTAAAAAAAAAATTCATTGCATTCATTTTCACTCCGCGTATGCACGTATTTTATTTTTTACTAAATTAATCCAACGGGAAAAATATTTACCCACCTGTCGAGTTGGACAAATTCTTATCCTTAAAACAATAGAAAAAAATTACTCCGGTTTTAACCTGGGTAAAATTAATTTTTCACTCGCATCTTTAAGCACGTAAAAAAAGTTATCCCGGGATAACTTTTAACCACGCGTCATGTGACCCCTGAACCGTCATGTACAACTAAAAAAATATGGAATGGGATTTTAAATAAATAATATTTTTGATCATTGAACACCAATTTAAGAACTGTATCCTTTACCACGCTGTTACAAATATTTCTTTTTGTTCTCTTGTTTAACAATTTATTAAATTTTAAGATATCCAAAACCGTTTAAATTTGCCGAATTAAAAAATAGATTCTAGGAAACTTGACCACACAGTGAACACCAGTATTAAAAAACCGCCACCTCAAAATTTTTAAAAAAGATAATTTTTAGTCTCTTTTAAGGTTATATCAAGGCTTCTTTCATATCGTGTTATATATTTAAAAAAAACTAATTTTTGGACCTAAAGGGAACTACAAAAACGGTATAGTTTATCAGCGCAATGAGAAATATTTTTTTTAAATTCAGTATTTATTCTACGAATTATAATAGCTTCATTATAATAGCTTCAGATTAAAAAATTAAATAAATTTATTATTCAACTTCAGATTTTAGTTGCTAAAAAGAAAGATAATAGAGCTAATAAGATTTTAATAACTGGTGTAATAAAACAGCACTAAAAGGTCTTTGGATACAGCATAAATTAAATAAAGCTAGAAAATGAATACCTTTATCGCGCTTCAGAATACCTAAAAAAGTAAAATGGATTAAATTACTTCACGAACAAACACACAAAATCAGCTGTAATTGTATACAAAATATTTTATTAGGAGGAGCCGTTGGAACACATGAAAGAATTTTGATTAAATCATTTATTAAACATTTGGAAAATTTCTGATACTTGAAACTACAAGTTTTCATTTCGGTTCATAAACAAAAATTTTTGATTTGAAGAATCTCCAAAGAGTCCATTTCTAATTGTTTTGAATGGTTTAGTGAAAAGTGATTTTTTTAAATTGTTTTTTTAGTTTTTATTCAAATTTATACTAATTATTTTAAATTCAGCTTACGTTTACAGAAATAATTGCAATTTATATTTAATTATTACATTATTTGTATAATTGTTTAAAATAAAATCAACAATATTAAAAAAACAACATTATTATTTGTTTAATACTTATCTACTTATTAGTTTGTTTTAAAAATAACAAAAAATAAAGGGTCATTTTTAAAACTAATGTTTGTTTGCAGATTTTATGCTGAAAACTTCGCTTGCAAATTAGCCATTTCCGGAACCTTTTGACTTCGGAGCTAACAATAACTGTGATAAAATCCTTTAAAGATTGTTTTCATTCATAAAAGTTATATGGATTATTTCGCTATAATAATTTTTGGAGTTCCGCACCCCTGTTTTTTTAATAGTGTTAAATGAGTGTTAAAACTAAAAAAATATATATTGAAAAAAAAATGGACGGGAGCGATTATAATTTAGAACATAGGTAATACCAAATGTGGATAATACAATCATCCGGGACGCTAAACGCCGTTCGATACCCGCATCCGAGGCAACCTTCTCTCCCTTTTCCGAGGTATTCTCTGATTGGTCAACTGAGAAAAAAAAAGCTAAGTTTATTTAAAATTTCTTCTTTTCTATTAATTTTGCGTTCGCTGTTTTTGATTTTACCATTTGATGCAATTGGAACTGTTCACTGTTGTTACTAAAACTATAATCTTATATTTTTATATGTTTATTGTGTTTATTTGTTATCAGCAAATCAAACCTAGCTGACCTGGTTGATTTGCAGCATTAAATCGACTATTTAACAACAAAATCAGTTAAAATATTTCAGTAAAAATGGTTAAATAATAAAAATTAAATGCCATATTTTAACAATTAATTTTCAGATTACTCAATTTTGAACAAAAATTTAATTTTTTAAAGGGTAAAAGTTAAATAGTTTTTGTATATTTTCTGTAAAAGTAAAAATTAAAAAGAATTATGCGCTCTAATTCGTTTTTTTTAATGCGTCATCACCGCACAATTTCGCCTATACAAATTTACGAGGTCAGACAGATTATATCTTAACCATAATTCTATTAAAAATGGTTTTTATTTAGTATTCTAGGCTTTATTTCACGCATACTATATTGTTTTCCACTTAAAAATGATTTTTTGATAAAAATATTGATTATAAATTTTAACTTAAATATTGGGTTTTTCGTTTTATCTTTATTTACGCACATTTTAGAGTCTAAAAAATGGCATAAAACTAATCAAAAAATGCTCCAGAACTCCGGAAATTTTAAGAGCTCCGCCCTGGAAATGCGCAATTTAAAGCTTGTTTGAACTTGAAATTATTTTATTTACATTTTCAAGTTTAAAAATTTTTTTTTAAATTTGCTGACAAATAATTTATGACATTACTCTTTAAATAATTATAAAAACAGTACCAAAACTAAAGCAATGTTCCAGAGCACCGGCGCTACGTGAAAATCGGAGCTCTTCTCTGGAGCTCCTTTTTGAGGCTTCAGACCAAAATTTCCTATTTTCTGCTCCAAGTTTATGTAAAACGGTTGTATTTGCCGTATGAATTTTTATAGAGGTATAAACAATTTTATATTAAGTTATTACAGTATCTAGTAGTTTTTTTGTTTGTTTGTTTTTAAAGTTCTTTTTAATTTGCTGTTCAATGCAAATCACAACACAAACAGTGCGGGCAAAAAACACATTAAGACTTATTAAAATACCTGTAAAAATATATATCAATCCATTTCACTATTAAAACGAGCTTCAAAATAAAGTAATGTATTTTTTAATGAATCGTTACAAATTTTAATTTAATATCGACGATACATTATATAAGAATATTTTTAGGATATATCTTTAAAAACAGAAAGAAATCTAGAGATTCGTCCTGTTTATTTGACTAACTTAATGTTTTAAATGCGTCTGCCACATTTGTTTCGTGCACAGATTTAAAGAATTTTTAAGCTTAAAATTACGAAAATCTTCGCTTAAATTTGTAGAAAATTTTTTTAAAAGTTTTACGTTTTTAAAGATTTAAGTGACATAATGTATAACTTGCACTGTTTTAACGTTCGAATCACTTTATCGCAAAGCCTATGAACGCAAAATTAATCTCAGTTTCTTTTCCTTGGCTAACCAATCAGGGAAGACCACTTTCCGAGAGAAAGAAATCGCCTCGGATGCGGGTATGGAACGGCGTTTAGCATCCGGGACAAAGGTGTGACACTCGTGCTAACAAACGCGGGCGAAAAACAACCAGTGGACGGACGGGTGTCATCGTGACGGACAGGTGTCATCGTGACGGACTGGTGTCATCATGACGGACGGTGTCATCGTGACGGACGGGTGTCAGTGTGACGGACGGGTGTGATGTGACGGACAGGTGTCACGATAAATGAGTTGAAAACTATATTTCTGAAGATATTTTGTCTTGCTGGCTAACTTTCAAAAACTTACAATTTAATACCATAATCTTTTTTAAAACTCGAATAAGCAAAAAAAAACAAAACAGATGCTGTGTTAAAACCAGAGTAAATAACACAATTATATTATGCAGTATAAAATCACATTGACACAAATTTAACCAATTTAAAAAAGGGACAGTTTAATCCATTTTACTCTAAAAAAAAACCGCGAAAATAAACTCAGAAGAAACATTTGTAATAATTTTGTCATAAAATAAATTAAAAAGTACGACTACAATTACTTAAAAAGAACTATTTGTTTAAAAAACAACCATAAACAAAAATTTTATCAGTTTAGTTTAAAAATGATAAGTTAAAAATCAACAGAATACGACACGCAAATTTGCACAATTGTAATTTTTTTAAAATAAATATTCGTTATTTTCATTTGGGTTGTTTTATTTAAACAAACTAGCCTTGAAAAATGCTTTAAAAATAGAGCAGGAAAAAGGGGCGATTTTTCCCCGGGCGTATGTTTAGACAGAAAAGATGTGGACTAGTCTGAGATGGACATTATGTGGACTATAGAAAATTTGCATTTGGTTTGGCCAGCTGCTCACTAAATAAAAATTTCTGCGATATGATAATGATTTGTTTATACATTGATCTAATCACACAACATTTTTGCATTTTTTTTAGTTTGATGAAATGTCAAATGAAAAAATTATACTCACAGCAATCTTTGACAAACGTGAAATCGCCACTTTTTCAATTTGAAGGTTATATTTGTATGTGTAAGAAACAACTATAAATTTGAAAAAGTGGCGATTTCTCGCTTGTCAAAGATTGCTGTAAGTATAATTTTTTTCAATTGACATTTCATCAAACTAAAAAAAAATGCAAAAGTGCTGTGTGATTAGATCAATGTATAAACAAATCATTATCATATCGCAGAAATTTTTATTTAGTGAGCAGCTGGCCAAACCAAATGCAAATTTTAATCCACATAATGTCCATCTCAGACTAGTCCACATCTTTTCTGTCTAAACATACGCCCGGGGAAAAATCGCCCCTTTTTCCTGCTCTATTTTTAGAGCATTTTTCAAGGCTAGTCTACCACTTTTTTTTAATTAAATAAAAAAATAGCTTAATAAACTATAGTTTTAGCTGCGCAATGACATATGTTTATAATCATTCCGTTGCCGAGATATACTTTTTTATATAGTTGGCGCGATGACGTGCGCCAATGATTGCAATTATAATTCTAAAGTAAAAATAATAATAATAAGAAGATGATGAACATGAATTACAAAATTTACTCACGTTCTCTAAGTATAGTTGGTGCGGTGCGGTGGGTTAAATTGCAGTGTGGCACTCCCGCACCACCAATGATTACCTACCGGCGCGTGGCTTATTATTATTTTTTAATAAATAAAACTTTGAATTAATTTTGTCATGAGTAATGCAAGAATTAAAAAAAGTACTCTGTTGTTTTCACCGATTTCCGCGCGGTTGAAGCAGATGGCGCTGGGAACTGGTTCCGTTTCTGCCACCAATTAAAAACGGTCTGCTATTTTTGTGCGGTTTTTATGAGGGGATGTTGGTTGTCTGCTCTGTACAATCCTTATTGTTGCCAAAAGGCTGTTATTGTGCGGTTGAGAGTTTTTATTTGTCTATTTTTCAATTTTTTTATTTTGATCAATAAATCGATAACAAGGACCTAAATCAAAAAAGTTCTTCCTAAGAAAGTTGCGTAATTTCTTCTTCTTTCTTATGAGCCCATGTTTATTTTTGATCAATCAGTAACGAATGAGGAATATCGCTTTTAATGATGGAGCGTTGGAATAATAATAATAATAATAATAATAACAAAAATATATAATAAAGGAAAAATGAGACACTTAGAACAAACTGCTTATAAAAAAAGGTCCTATTTAAATGAGACCTGGTCCCATTTAAATGGGACCTTTTGATTTTGGTCCCATTTAAATGGGATCCCATTTAAATAAGTCCCATTTAAATGGGATCCCATTTTATTGGGATCCCATTTAAATGGGATCCCATTTAAATGGGACCTATTTAAATAAATGGGATCCCATTTAAATGGGACCTATGAATAAAAAAAATTACAACAATTTTTTTAATAAATAAATACGCATGATTTTATATTTTTTATCTGAGCGGGGGTCTGACGTGCGTAATTAAAAAATTTTTAAAAAAATTATTAACGCATCATTTTTAATTGTTTTCGCGTGAGCGGCGGTCGGATATGTCTCACACACACACACACACACACACACACACACACACACACACACACACACACACACACACACACACACACACACACACACACACACACACACACACACACACACACACACACACACACACACACACACACACACACACACACACACACACACGCACACACACACACACACACACACACACACACACACACACACACACACACACACACACACACACACACACACACACACACACACACACACACACACACACACACACACACACACACACACACACACACACACACACACACACACACACACACACACACAAATGCTTTTAGCTTCGTTATTAATTAAAAAACCTTGAATAAAAAAATTTTCTCTGGAATATATTTAAAATCAAATCACAAAATTTGCCAAACAGTTTAAAAAATCTACAAATTAATATGTTATTTATTCTGTATATTTTCTTGTTTTTTTTATTTTTCAAACAGTTTTTATGGCTTATTGAGTTCGGCTACAGAAAAATAAATATCAAGTGCTTGAAAATAATATTCATAAACTAAAATAAAAATAATGTTTATTAAAAAAGCAATAGAAAATCATAAGCATGCAAAGCAAAAAAAACGAGAATAATCTTTTATTTATTATTTTTTATAGAACTATAGAAGCAGCTTTGAACAAGAACGAACTTCAATTGTGTGCACCTAATAGTTTAAATAAAAAATTTAGATACTAAAGATGAATTCTATCAGGGTGAAAATGACTAGGTGGTACAGTAACCACTCATTCTTCGCGAAAATATCACGTGGAGAAAAACTCTTGACGCAACTTAATAATAATTGGTTAATCATTATGATTATATCATTATTGTTATTATTATGATTATTATGATGATTATTAGTGTATTGGAAATTAGTGTTATTTCAAATTTCTTTAATAATCTGTTATATTTTGATCCAAAACTCAACAGTAAATTGTTTACGCCTGATAATATTTCCTTGTCTTAAAAACTACATACTAAATGAAAGTAAAATGTTGTTTTGTATATAATTAAAATTCCTTCTTAATATTTTACGTATACTCGGAAACTGTTAATCAATAAATTTATATGTTTAATAAACCAAACTAAAGTTTAAAAAATAATGTCAAAGAAGAAAAACTGTTTTTTCATAGTTTAGGAATTCGAATGTTTTAAAAAACCGAACATTAATTGCAAACTGTTTTTTTGATTTTGTTAATTCTTTAAAAGAAAAATTGCGGATTTTCTTAAGAAATAATTGTTTTAAAAGCGCGGAACATAACTTTTAATTTTTCTATTCTATTTTTTAATACTTTTTTCGACACTCAGGAGTAAGATTAACATTGGCAATAAGGTGATTATTAAAATCTTAAGTTTTTTTAAGGGGCTGGGTCTATTTAAATGATATTTTTACAGTAAACAAAACAGTATTTACAGAAAAACTAAAAAGAACCTTTTTCACGAAACTAGATCACAATATGTTCAATATTCGTCAGCTATAAAATAGGGTTGTATTAAGAAAACAATATAATTACTTTTTATGAAAAATTTAAATTTAAAAAAACCATTTAAATATCAGTGCTAATATAATTTTTAAAAATTAAATAGAACGCTGATTTTTTTTCAAATTTTCGTGTATTCACAAAATATAAGTCATTAAAAAAATTGAAGTTAAAGTTTGCTGAAAATGATTTAAAGAAAAATTTTAAAAAAACGTGTGTGTGTGTGACATATCCGACCCCCGCTCACGCGAAAACAATTAGAAATGATGCGTTAATAATTTTTTTTTTTTTAATTACGCACGTCAGACCGCCGCTCAAATAAAAAACAATATAAAATGATGCGTATTTATTAATAAAAAAAACTGTTGTAATTTTTTTATTCATAGGTCCCATTTAAATGGGATCCCATTTAAAAAGGTCCCATTTAAATGGGATCCCATTTAAATGGGACCCCATTTAAATGGGATCCCATTTAAATAGGTCCCATTTAAATGGGATCCCATTTAAATGGGATTCCAATTAAATAGGTCCCATTTAAATGGGATCCCATTTAAATGGGACCTATTTAAATGGGATCCCATTTAAATGGGACTTATTTAAATGGGATCCCATTTAAATGGGACCAAAATCAAAAGGTCCCATTTAAATGGGACCTTTTTTTACAAGCAGTTTGTTCTAAGTGTCTCATTTTTCCTTTATTATATATTTTTGATAATAATAATAATAATAATAATAATAAGAAGAAGAAGAAGAAGAAGGTTCTGAATTTCAAAATTTACCTACGTTCTCTAATAATGTTTGGCGCTGTGCCACGGGGCTAAATTGCCCCGTGGCGCTCCCGAGCCACCCATGATATAAGAAATGAAATTATGGTGGAATTATAGCTGGCTGACGCTGAAAATTAGAATGCAGACTTGAGGGGACCAATTAAAATTGTGCGGTTATGACGTTTTATTTTAAAAAAATATAAGGACGTAGAATTTTTTTAATTCCACTTTTTCACAAAATATAAAAAAAATTAACCAACTTTATCCCTTAAAAAATTTGCATTTAGGTTAAAAATTAAATAATCTAATAAATAATTATTAAAATACAGTTTTTAATCTTTGTTTTTATTAATCCACCTAGTTATTACTTATTATTTAGTGAAAAATTTTGAATGTTTTTGATGTTAGATAGTCGATTAAATGCTGTAAATTTGGCGGTTAGCTAGATTTTACTTGCCTTTAAACCTTAATATTTAATATTTAATTTAGAAATGTACTTAAACAACAAACGACTAGGAGCTCCAACAATGAACCCCCATATACATATTCAAAGACCATTTACTACGCAACTGTAATTATAAGAAAATTCGCCTAAAAGCGTAATATAAACTGCTGTTTGCAACCACTGGTGTTTTCCCGCAATATTTTTACCTTTTTTGTGGTGTTTTGGGGAATTTTTAATAATAATGTAAAATAAACTTTATTTTGCATTCGGCAAAAATCTGCGGTAGTTTTTATTAAAATTTATTAGTTTGTGTTCAGTATTGTATTTTTGATTTAAAAAAGAAAAAAAAACTAAATATGCATTTGTTGCGTTTTTTACAATCCTTTAATTAAAAGTAAACCCAACGTGGCTGCAACAGTTGTTCGTTGATTTAAAAAATGCCCACCCCACATTAAGTTATCATTCAAATCACGGAAATCTGACGTCATTTTATCAGCCAATTAGATTCGATTTAATACGGAGTATTTGTTTGATAAAGTGAAGTGTTAGATTCTCGTGATTTGAGTGGTTACCCAATCGGGGATATTTTTTAATCAAATGAACAACTGTTGCAGCTACGTTTGGTTTACCTTTAGTAAAATATTAAATATTCAAGGATTTTTAACGATTTATTCCATAATCTTTTGTCATTTTTTATGGTTTCCGGGATTTTTTATTTGCCACTTTATTTTTTTGAAAAAAAGTAGAAAGATCCGACTTTATCTCTGTGCTGTAAATAAATTCAGTAAACATTTATCTCCCTCCCCTCAGTGCTCAAAACAAAACTTGAAGAAATGTAAAAAAACCATAAAAAATTAAAAGATGTTTGAAATAAAACAAATTATTATGCCAAAATATATTTCTTTAAAACTAAGTGACTTATGCGCTCACTATAAGTATATTATTCTTTTTATTTATTCATTACATGTGTATTAATTTCTTGAGAATGATAAGCTAAGTGATCAGAAGCCAGCCAAGAAGATTAAAAATATCTTTAGAAACATGGTTTGCAAAATGAATATCGTCACACCCGTCCGTAACGATAACACCCGTCCGTCTGCTGGTTATCGGTCTTTCGCATGGCCGCGTTTGTTGAACACGAGTGTCACACCTTTGTCTCGGATGATCGTATTATCCACCTTTGGTAATACATACATAATCTTTGTAATAAATTTATCTTTTTCGTATTTTTTATCATTATTCCAATACTTATATCTTAAAATCAATATTCTGCCCTTGATACTGATTTGTCATTTACAAACAAAGACTCCCTGTCTGTAAGCGCGGC
>JASAMX010013056.1:0-17917 GCA_030248175.1 Microlaimidae sp. YZB2_3
CCCGGCCCCGGCTCCGGCAAATCCAAATTTCTCTACCCCGGCCCCGGCCCCGGCCCCGGCATCAGCAAAAATTCTTCCCCGGTCGATCACTACCCACGGCACAGCGCCAGCTAATTAGAGAACTTGGATAAACTTTGTAATTCATGTCCTTGTTCCCCTATGATTAATAGATTTTTTTTTCAAACGCTTATATCTTAAAACCGATATTCATCAATTGTTACTGATTAATCAAAAATAAACATGAGCTCTTTGGAAAGGGTAAAAAATCGCGCAATAATTTTTTTAGGAGCCACTTTTTTCAGTGTCCAAATTCAAAATTTAAATTGTTGACAACATAATAATAAATTCGTATTAATAATCGAGCACTATTAGAAATTTATATTATTGCATAGCTAAGACTCTATAGGCAAATAAAATCTAGCTGACCGCGATATTTGCAGTATTGAATCAACTATTAAACAACACAAACATTCAAAATTTTTCACTAAAGCGGATTAATAACAAAGATTAAAAAGTGTATTTTAATAATTATTTATCAAATTACTTAATTTGGAATTTAAATGCAAATTTTTTAAGGGCCAAGGTTGGTTATAATTTGTATATTTTGTGAAAAGGTGGAATTAAAAAAAGTTCTGCGTTCTTATTTGTTTTTTTTTAAAAAACGTCATTACCGCACAAATTTAATTGGTCCCCTCATGTCTGCATTCCAATTTTCAGCGTCAGCCAGTTATAATTCAACAATAATTTTTTTTATATTTAATTTAAAAATTCAATTTATCAACTATAAATAAAGAATAAAGAATGGCGGCAAAGTTTTCACATAATGTTAACGTAAAAATGTTAACATAAAATGTTAACATAAAAATAGGTTTTCTATAGATAATATTAAAATTGTTAAAACATTATATCTCGGCAACGGATTGATTATAAACATTTGTCATTGAGCAGCTAATACTACACTTTATTAGGTTACTTCAATTCTTTAATTTAATTTATAAGATGGTAGACTAGTCTTGAAAAATGCTCTAAGAATAAAACAGGAAAAAGAGGTGAAAACTAAAATGCAATATATAAAATTCATTCGATTTGTATTAATGTTGTTATATATGTTTAATTTCGTAAAAATGCAAAAATAAAAAAATAAAATTACGACCATAACGGAGCATCGGCTATAAAAGTAGTTTTCTTAACATATTATACTTTCTTTTAACATATTTAAATCAAAAGTAAACACTTATCACATTACCGCGACCGCAAAAATCTCAAATCAAAAAAACATCGTTGTCAATCGATTCTCCGTTATAAGATTTATCTATATTCTAAATTTTAATTTATATACATTTTATTCGGCCGAGTTATAATTGTTTTAAATAAAAAAAAATTTGAAATAAATATTAACTATCCTAAATACATACAAAAAATACAGTGTCGAAAACTAAAATTTTGGTAAAAACGCAACAATCACAATTGTAAGAATGAATATAATAAACCGCCTTTATAAAGCTGAGATTAAAAAATTTATTTAAAAAAGAGAAAAAAATATTTTGGAAGCCGGTGACAAAAACAAAATATTTCAGTTTATTAAAAATCTTAAAAAGGATAAAACAGGTCTAGCTCCTTTGCTTAATTCTAAGGGTGAATTAATTGATGATACAAAACAAAAATGTGAAATTTTAAATTTGTGTTTTAGTAAAAACTTTACAGTTGACAATGACATTAACGCTGAAATGGACAATAAATTGCCTGAAAATCTTAAGATTTCAAATATTGAATTTACGCCTAAATCAGTGCTTAAAGCCATTAAAAAGTTACAAAATAAAATTAGTCGAACTCCAGATAATTTGCTAGCTATATTATTTAAAAAAATTGTCTTGATTCTTAGTTGACCCATTAACAACGCTTTTTATGGTCTCATTTAAAACTCACAAGCTTCCTCCGATTTGGCTTTCCGCAATCATTGTTCCTGTATTTAAAAAAGGATGTGCCAGCGAGCCTAATAATTATCGTCCAATTTCTTTGACCTCAGTTGCAGGCAAAATAATGGAAACCTGCATATATGGTCAATTTGTTTACTTTTTAAACCGTTTTGATTTAATAACTAAAGCCCAACATGGTTTTCTTTGCCCTAGATCAATTTGCTCACAGCTTTTAGAGTCATTTGCTGACTGGACATCTGCTGTCAAAAAAAAAAATTGTTGATATTGTGTATATTGATTTCAGTAAGACGGAATCAAAGGTCTTACTTTGAGATTAATTTGGTATGACAGACGAAATCAAAGGCCTGTCATACCAAATTAATCTCAAAGGTTTCCTCCTGTGGACTTAAAGGTGATTTATTAGGTTGGATTTCAGCATTTCTTCAAAATCGCAAACAAAAAGTTGTACTTGATGATTTTTCTTCTGAACCTAGCGACGGTTTTTCTGGTGTTCCTCAAGGATTGGTCCTTGGGGAACTTTTGTTCTTACTTTATATTAATAATTTGTCTAGTGTTCTTCTAACATAAGCTGCAAACTGTTTGTCGATGATGTTAAACTCTCTCAAATTTGTAAAAAAACTCAAGACAATACTTTTCTACAAAATGCTCTTAATAAATTAGTTAAATGGGCGGATATATGGCAACTAAAAATTGCTATTCACAAATGTAGCGTAATTTATGTGGGGTTTGACAATCCTAGACTTCCTTTATCTGCAAACGGTAACAATTTAATTTCAAATGCATCCATCAAAGATCTTGGGATTTTAGTATCAGACAACTTAAAACCAGCTGCTCATTGCAAATATGTTATAAAAAATGCTTTTAAAACTATGAATATTATTTTAGATGTTTTCAGACAAAACACTTTCACGCCTTAGTTACTTCGTGTAAATCCTACATAAGACCTCTCTTAGAATAATGTACTCCTGTATGGTCTCCACATCTTCAACAAGATATTCTTGCCATTGAGCGAAATCAAAGAACTTTTACTAAACGTCTTTTTTTCGCGGGTTAAATTGTGATTTTAATTATATAGAAAGAATGCGTTTTTTAAATTGAATATCTCTTGAAGAGCGCTTTTTAAATTTTAAATTGAATATCTCTTGATCGCGTTTTTTAAATTGAATATTTCTTGATAAAAAATTAGTTTAGAAGTTTTTTTTAAATATTATAAACATTAAAATAATATTATACTATAAATTGATGGTTTAAGGCAAATTTATGATATTTTAAAATGTTAACTTACATTAAGTTGTAAATAAACTAAATTGTTTTATGCAGAATTTTTTTAAAAAAAATAGAAAAGAAAATTTTATACAATTAAAAGTTTAAAAATTTTTTTGCTTTATATTATGATATATTTTGGTTTATAATATTTTTTAACATTTTTGTTGCATTTTGTTTAATTGTTATACCAAATTTTGACGTCAACAATTCACAGCGTATCCAAAACTTTATGAAGGTATTATCAATTTTTGTATGCATGAAACCCAGATATTTGTATGTATTAAATATTTCACTGATTTTTTCCAAAAAATATTTTTTTGGTCGAAAAAATTCTACCAAACCTAACAAATTGTGAAAAAAGCACATTAAGTGTCAGGAAATTGAAAACATTGCTATTTTTATGAATATATCTTAATATTTTAAAATCAAAGTCCGAAGTTTTGTTATATACATCAATGTCAAGATGACCATCCATAACTTCTATTGTTAAATCTAAATAATGTATCGTCGTATAATAACAATGGAAGTGTCGCTTAAAGGCAGACATACTAGATAAATGTTTTTACTAATATTCATAAAGTTACTACAGTTTGATGAGCTGATAGTATCCATATATCTACATATATCTTATTTTTGCTGTGGCGTGAATCGCCGTCACATACCTAATACGCCACCGCGTGGAAAAAGCAGCTATAACTTTAGATTGAATAGACTAATCAGCTATAACTTTAGATTGAATAGACTAATCAGCTATAACTTTAGATTGAATAGACTAATCAACATGAAATTTTGTATACATAAGCAATATATATATATATATATATATATATATATATATATATATATATATATATATATATATAAGTAAGTATCTTTTATAATTTTGCGTGCAGAGTAAGTAAATACTGGAATTTTCCTTCCCAGGATGTCGTTAGTGTAGACACTGTTAAAAAATTTTTAAAAATAAGTTAGGAACTGTAAATTTTAGTAGTTTTCTTCATTTTAACAGACACATTTAATGTAGCCTAATGGATCTATGTGTTTCTTCCCTTTATTCATTTGTATCTTATGTAATTTCAACATAACATTAGAGTTTGTGATTTAATGACTTTACATGTTTATTTAAAAGTTGTAATCATTTCCTGTTTTTTTTGTATTGAAGGTATATAATTAATACAGGAATTAATAATAATAATAATATAAATAATATGTCCTGGTACAAAAAGTAAAAAAAAAAACTTCACCAGGATTTGAATTCCGGCCATCCCTTTAACCACTAGACTACCACAGCCTCTGCGGAACCTCACGTAAAATACTACTTCATAGCCGGCGCTCCCTTTTGATTGTAATTTTATTTTTTATGTTCAAATTGTTACGAAATTAAACATAAGTAACTAAATTTATACAAATCCAATCAATTTTACATTTTGCATTTAGTTTTTACTTATTGATTTTTTACTGATTATTTTACACTGCAAAACTATTAACAGTTTTTTCCTTTTTTTCATTTAGATAATATTATAATTTTAACTTTCCGCTTCATGTGTATTGGTTCACTATGTAAAACGCCTTATGTCGAAATAGTCTATTGCAACACCACAAATCTTTGAAAAATAGAAATAACTCATTCAAAAACAAATTAATTAATTTTTTTAAATGGGTAATTTTTTATAGATTGCCAACGGTATGTCCTATCTTGAAAAAAAATCTTACATACATCGTGATCTAGCAGCTCGAAATGTTTTGGTTGGCAATGAGATCAAGGAATCTTTTAATCTAAAGGTAAGCAAATAAAACTAACAAGATTTAGCCAAACTCTTATTGACACATCCCTTTTATCTAAGCTCCCCCCACAAATTCACAAAAATCTAAAAATCACTATGATATTGTGGTGACCAATAGCAAAAACAGAGTTGTGACCAAATCCCTTAAAAAGACTAGTCTTGTAAAATTTAATATGTAAATTTACTGAACCGACAGTGTTGTAATACTAGCATGTCACTTGAAAAAACAGGGTACTAAAGTTGAAAAAATTAGGTTTAAGTCTTTTAGTTTAGTACTATCCTTATAATTTTTCGCGATATCAAAATATCTGACTGGCTCTAAGAAATGGACGGATTCTATAGTTTTTCGCCAAAACAAGTAAGCCCAGTCTGAATGGACCTTAAACAAAATTATGAACTCTAGTGTTGAGTTTTAGATTTTCTTGTGTTTTTTACAAAAAAACAACCACTTAGGTCTGTCAAATCGGTTATATACCAAAAGCGTACCCAGGATTGGCTGATTGAGGGGAGCTGAGGGTAAGAAGGGAGAGGGGGTACAGTGAATATAGGGTTTGGCGTTGGCGGAGCACCCCGTCCATCCATGGAGGTTCTGTGGAGCGTCAGTCTCTTAGGAAAAATTTTCGAAAACAAGGTCAAAAATTGCTATTGTATACGGGAGGTTTGGCGGTTGCGGAGCCCCCCGCCCATCCATGGAGGTCTGTCGCTCAGGAAAAATTTTTGAAAATAAGGCCAAAAATTGCTATTGGAAACCTTATAAAACTTTAAATTTAGTAATTTAACACTCTCCATGAATCAATACATTTTATTACCTCAAAATTCACATTACATTTATAGCTTAAAAGATTTTCTCCTTACAAAAACAGTTAGAACCTGAATTCTCCTCTTAAGTTTGAGACATTCTCAAAAAATAAATATTCATTAGAAAAAGTTTGTGGGACAGATAGATTGTGATAGAAGTCCATACGTGTACTAATTATTGATTTGGCCAATTTAAAAGTAAAATACACGTATAAAACCTCTTTTTACCCTAAATCAAATACACAAACCTCATTTTTGAGGTTATTTTTGGTATCTAAATTTTATGACCCTATTTAAGTTATGACACCAATTAAGCCCCAAAATTGCCTATTTATGCACATACAATTTATGCTGTTATAAAAAATTTTATCAAGCTTTTCAATAAATTAAAATTATATTTTTCGGATTTTTAAAACTCTGGCGGTTTTAAATTAAGTTTTCAGTTTTTTCTAGTGACTACCAATTTTGTATGGCATTGTGTTAAAGATGTTGCCAAATTTAAGTTTTGAAAAAATAGGAATTTTTATCAAAATACACTAAAAATAAAATTATGTCAACAAAATACAGTTTAGATTATATTTAAGGGTTTTTCTTAGTCTCAAAATAACTAAAATTAAGCAAAAATAAATTTAAATTAGCTTTTAAAGCCAAGTAAAAATTGTTGTTCATGTTTTTGGGGTCCAGTCGATTTTTAAATTTTACATTCTTAAGACTTTTAGAAATTTAAAAAATAGTTTTCAATGTATTTTGTTGTTTAACAATATTTTTTTAACAGCATAAATGAATATAACAAAAATAGACAATTTTCGTGCTTAAATGGGGCTATAATATAATATAATATAATCTCATTACAAAAGATTTAAATCCAAAAAGAACCTTAAAAATGCAACTTACAAGTCCGATTTAGGGTATCAATATGTTTTATATGTGTATTTTACTTTTGGATTGATCAAATCTGTAATTAGTATACATTAATAAAAAAAATATAAATTGCCGTTATACTACACTTATAATTAAGTCAAAATTACAAAGAAGTATGGACTATCACTTGTCTCGATTACAATACAACTTCTTGTTTCCATAAACAACCTTAATGTTATGTTTGCTTGTATAAATAATAATTCTTAGTACATAACTTATTACTAAAAACTAATTTTATGTTAGTCCTATAGTAAAGCTTATTAGGCAGAATCTTGCTGATGAGTCGCGCTTCCCAATAACTTGTCGTCCTTAGTCTATACAAGGTTAAGCGACAAAATAGACTAAAATGATAACTTGCTCAGTTATTATAATCATTTTATTTCTCAATATTTTATTAGATTTTTTGAAAAAAATCTTATATTAAATCTTTAAAATCTTATTTAAAAATTTTTATTCTCCATTCTCTATAAATAAACAGCTTAATACAAGTAGCTTCCTATAAGACGCTTTATCTACATTTATATTTATTATATAAAATGAATAGCAAGTTATCATATGTCTTTTATGTTTACTAACTTTTATAATACTATTTGCAAGTTAAACTATAGTAAATTTGCATAGTAAGATATTACCTATATTTAATAAATATTGAAAGCTCTCTATAACTAGTTAATCATTTTTATAGTAATTTATGATTTTAAATGTCTTAGGCAAAATATGGATTTATAATTGAAAGTTTTTATATAATTACGGGCATAAATATATTGTTTATGCTTTAGAACTCTCTAAACCAGTTTGTATATTATATAAACCAATTTATACATTTAACACATTGCACATATACTAAACATCTAACTCTCAAAATATAAGGCACGGTTATAAATATATTGCAACATTATATGCTAAGAAACATTTTATTCAGTAAACATTTTGTTCTAAGTCTCTACTCATTACACATACATTTACATATTTACAAATATCTTTGTATATATAAAATTGGCAGTTACACACTTTTGTTTTATTCAATTTCTTACAAAATTATTTAATTATAAAAACTCTTTTCTACAACTTAAAACTTTTTACAAACATCTATATAACTAGTAGCACATTTGTTGTTCTAAGTCATCTTGTTCTAAGTCTCTACTCATTACACATACATTTACATATGTATAAATATATTTGTATATATAAAATTTGCAGTTACACACTTATGTTTTATGCATTGCTCACATAATTATTTAATTATAAAAATTTTTTCTACACGTAAAAACTTTTTACAAAAACCTATGTATCTAGTAGCACATTTGCAATAAATATATCACACACCACTTTACAAACAACAATTACTAATACTATTATTAGTAATAACGATTGTATATAAATTATTATTTTGTATAATACAATATAATTAAACAACTCATAAAAACTTAATAATCTCATGTTTCTTACAAATCATATTCATGCACCTAGCATAAACCATTCATAATACAAATAAATATTTATACTATGTACAGCATTTTTTAAATGCGTCATAATTAAATTACTAACAGTAACTTACTAATTATAGGTTACAAATATATATTACTCAATTTTAGCAAGTAATTTTATAACAATCATTGTTCTAATTCATATATATAACATTGCAATTTTATATCACTTAATTTATATAAGTATTGCATAACAATTTATAGTAATCATTCATTATTACAAAATTTGTTAAACCAATATTTAGCACTCTCAACAAGTTTAAGTAAAATTTATAACTATTTTAATCTTTATATAAATTAATTAGCACTTATTTTAATTTATAGCAAAAATATATAATATAATATTTTATATTAAGAAAAGATATGACACTCAGTTTCAGAAGCGAAACTATTTGGTGCCATTTTTTGAGCACTGCCATTAAGTGTTGTGCGCATAAAATGGCAAAACAACTTTTATTATTGAGGCATGTGTCGTGTAAATGGGCACTGCTAAAAATTTAGCAGTGTTTTTGCGCATATCCTAGCATGCTAACTGGAACGCAGTGCATTTTGAAGTACACTGCACTTTTTTGGAAATAGTGGCTCATCACACCAGAAAATATTCAGAAAATCCAGAGAGACCAACTGCAAGCCAAAGTCGGTGAGTTGGAGACTGAAAAAGACCAACTGCTGCATCAAGTGGAAAAGTTGAAAGTTGTTTAGAAAAACGAGGACTTAATCGCCAAGATCTGCTCAGAACAGTTTTTTTCACTCCATTGCCAAGCTTCGTAGAACTGAATTAATAAAAAAAAAGTTTACCTGAAACCTTCCCTGAGCGGTAAACAGCGATAAGAAGAAGTTCCATTATAAGCAGGAACCAAAAAACTAAGAAATGAAAATCAAAGCTATTTGTTTGATATAATGACCCTGGCGCTCCACATATGTTTGATCAAGAGAAAAAATGCATGCTGGAAAACGTGATGTGATGTTAAAGAGTGCCTTAAAAAATGAATATTTATTTAATTTCTGAACATGTTTATATTTTTGTGTTTGGCAAAACCTAGGGCTAAAGTGCTTTAGTATTTTCCTGACAATGCACACCCATATTGAAATATAGTACTAAATTTTAACATCATATTAATTTTAAATATCTAACAAACAAATTGTTTAGGAATTAGATTATAAACACAAAAGTAAATCTATGTCCATATGTCCATATGGAAACAATATTTAAGCAGTTTTTAGACCATATTAAAAAAAATTTTCGACTCTGTCGGCTGGGGTGCTATGCTGTGTATGTGGAGTGTTGTTTTTTGAAGCCGTGTTGGTATCTTGTGTTTGGTATGTTGCTTGTGAGTTGTGATGTATGCGAGTATGATTTTTTCGCAAGTTTTTGCGAGTGCGGATATGAGTGAGGCAGACCTGTGCACAGTCTGAAAATGCCCCCCCCCGTTTTATTGGAGGATTTGCCCCCCCGTTTTATTGCCCCCCCCGCCAAAAAATGAAAAAGTACCCTAAAAATATGACGCCATTTTTGACCTATGATGACGCCATCATCGCGAATTTTTTGCAGTTTTTAGCCTATTTCAATGTATTTTAAGCCATTTTAGACCTATTTTTACCTTATTTTCGCTTTTTTTGTCCCTTTTTTCCCTTTTTTCTTCTTTTTTTCTCCTTTTTTTCTCTTTTTTTTTTCTTTCCCCCCTGCTTGCCCCCCCGTTTTATTGCCCCAACCTGTTTCAAAAAATTGCCCCCCCGTGCCCCCCCGTTTTGGAATTGCCCCCCCTGTTTTAACCCCGGGGGGGGGCAGTGCACATGTCTGAGTGAGGTGGGCCTGAATGATTGGCTGTTGTTGATGTTTTTGTTTGGTATTGGAATTGGAATGTAGTTGGAGAGTTTCCAACTGTGTGGTATTGTGTTTGTGTTTATTATGTTAGTGTAGAGTTGTGTGAGGTATTGTAGTGCTTTGTTGCCTAAATGTTTGAGGTGGTGTATGTTTGTGTTGTCAGGCCCAACTGAATTGTTTGATTTGCCATGTTCTATTGCTGTGATTGTTTGCTGTACTGTTAGTGTAATGGGTGTGGATTTTAGTTGTTTGATTGGGCATGTAATTTTACAGTATGTTTTGTTTGTTTTGTGAGTTTTGGGTTGTGTAAACTGTTTGTTAAAATGTTTTGCAATGTTTTATGGGCGACTGATTGTTTTTGTGTTGAATGTGATTGCCCTATTTTTGTATGTATGTTGTTTTTTGTTGTTGAGTTGTGCTATTGTGTTCTATAGTTTGTAAGAGTTGTGTTTGTGAGTAAAGTGTTTTGTGATGTCTTGCTGCCAGATGTTTGCTTTATGTTCTGCTATTTGTTTTTGTATTTGTTTGTTTAGCTGTTGTATGTCTGGATGTTTGGAGTCTGCTTGTCTGAGTTCGTGTTGTGTGAGTTGTATGATATGTTGTGGTAATGGCCTGTTTGTGTGCTTAATGTAAACTTTGGGAATATGTGCTTTGTCTGCTTAAATAATGAGTTTTGTAAATGCTTTGTTTGCTTGATGTATGTTTGTGGTGGGTGGGAGTGTTTGTATTTTGTCTTCTATGTGTACGGTGAAGGCTTGCCAGTTTGCTTTTTTGTAATTTGTGAATCTTCTTTTGGTGTGTTGTTGTTTGTGTGTGTGCATGCTTAGTGTCGTGAGTATTGGTAGGTGGTCTGAATTGAGTGCATGTAGTGTTTGCCATGAGTGGGTGTTGTTGATGTTTGCTGAGATTGTTGTGATTTCTGGAGATGTTTGTTGTTGATTAGTTGCTGTTGGTTTGCATGTTGGTGTATTTGTGTTAAGTATTGTGTGTTTTGAGTTTATGGTTATGTCCGCTACTGCTTCTCCTCTACGATCTTTTATGGGAGAAAACCATAGAGGGAAGTGAGCGTTTATGTCGCCTGTGATGATTTTGTTGTCTTGCTGGGTGAGTGGTGTATGATGTGTGTTGTGTCTGCTATTTGGTTGTTTTCTGTTGTTGCTGATTGAGTGTCCTTTGGAGGTATGTAGATGTTTCCGATGTCTATGTGTTGCTTTACGTTTTGTGTATGCGTGTTATGAGTAGCTCTGCGGTGTTGTGTGTTTGTTGTGAAGGTTGAGTAGGATTGAGTTGGAGGAAGATAGTGTTTTTGTGTATGTATTTGAGTAGTCCTTCCCCAGTTTTGCTTTGTCTGTCTTGTCTGCACGCGGTGTTGTCTTGTAGTTTTGGTGTATTTGTTTGCGATGCTTTGAGTTTTGTTTCTTGCACTGCGATGATGTCTACTTGAGTTTTGTTGGCGAGCATTTTTAGCTCTGTGATGCTTTTGTTAATGCCATTGATGTTTATTTGTAGTATTTTTAGTTTTGATTGGGAATGTTGAGTGTTAGTGTTGTTTTGTGTTTGTTGTGCTGTGGTGTTAATTGTGTGTGTTTTTGGTTGTTGTTTGTGTTGTATTGTTGTATTTTAGTGTTTGTTTGTTGTTTTGTTTTTGTGATTGTTGTTTTTTGTGTTTGGTGTAGGGTATTTAATTGGCAAGACCATGTTGGTTGTTGTTTCTATTGTTTGAGAGTGGTTTGCCTGCATTTTGCATGGACCCAGTGTGGTGTGTGTTTGTTTTTGCATTGTATTAGTATTTGTTTGTTAGTAATGTTTTTGTTGCATACGTTACATGTGCGTATATTACTGTGACCCTGGGACCAGGGTTTGTTTTGTCATCCCCCGCGCGCAGTATTTGAAGCTCCAGCCCAAGCGCGGGTTTCGGATTGGAGCTTGGCAAAAGGGTGCCTGATGGCGTCTGGTTGTGATATGATCCTTATTTGAAGACGAATCATTGAAAGATGTTGTTTACAATAAAAATCAATAGCCGCACTCATAAAGCGCGATTAACCAAGGATTAGCCAAGGATTGTTGCATAGGCTTTTGCATTGGCTCACATTATAAAATTTAAGTTGATAAAAGAATCAATTCCTGTAAATAACGAGCAATAAACTTAAAACATAATCAATACAGAGGAATTAAATCTTTTATCGAATTAAATTAATAATCAGAACCAATGCAAAATTGAAATAATATTCGTTTTTTTAATTTTTATTTTTTTATTTTGAAATTAAATATTCTCGAAATTTTACAATTATTTATATAAAAATGCTTTAGTTAAAACAGTATATATACTTTTTTGGTCATAAAACAGAACAAAAAGTCCAAAAAACGCGTTTAAAGTCAGTTTTTATTAGCTTTTAATCCGATTTTCTACTTGTTATTGAAAAAAAGAGTCTATATTTAATCTTTGGTTAATCATTGGTTAATCGGGTTTTATGAGTGCGGCTGCTGGCAAACATTCGCTGGATTATTTATAAAAAATTAAAAAAAATAATTTTATTTCAGACGTGGCGTTAACTAATAACTTTACGGGGCGATTTAGTCCCGCGGCGTCGCGCCAACCATTATTAGAGAACGTGGGTAAATTTTAAAATTCAGAACATTTTTTTCTTCTTCCTCTTATTATTATTATTATTATTATTATTATTCCAACATTCAATTCTTAAAATCGATATTCCTTCTTCGTTACTGATTGATCAAAAATAAACATGGGCTCATTAGAAAAAATAAAAAAAAATTACACCACTTTGTTTGGAAGCACTTTTTTTCATTTAAGTCTTTGTTATCGATTTATTAATCAAAATAAAAAATTTAAAAAAATAGAAAAATAAAAACTACCAACAGCACAATAACAGCGTTTTGGCAACAATAAGGATTGTACAAAGCAGAAAACGGACATCCCCCACGTAGAAACTGCACCATAACCGTAGAAGACTGTGTTAGGTTTTTAATTGATGGCAGAAACCGCACCAGTTCCCAGCGCCATCTACTTCAAGCGCGCGGGAAACGTCAAAAACAACAGAGTACTTGTTTTAATTCTTGCATTACTGATGAAAAATTTAATGTAAAGTTTTATTTAAAAAAAACACAAATAATTGAAATTATTGATGGCGCGGAAACCCCACGCGGTGATTTAGCCCTACAGCACCGCGCCAATTATAATGAGAGATCGTTACGAAAATCTTGTAGTTCATGTTCATATTCTTCTACTTATTACTATTATTCTAACGGTCATGTGTTACAATTGATATTCCTTTATCGTTCACGCTGCGATTTAGCCTCACTGCACAGCGTCAACTAAGATCAGAGAACGTGGATAAAATTTTTAATTCATGTTCACCTTCTTCTTCTGATGTTTTTATTTAAAAAAATAATTGCAATGATTGAAGGCGCAGGAGCGCCCACTGCGATTTAGCCTCACGGCGCCGCGCCAACTATAACTGGGGCACCAGGTAATTTTTGTAATTCATGTTCATCTTCGTCTTCTTCTTCTTATTATTTTATTTCAAAAAATATAATTCCAATCATTGGTGGCGTGGGGCCGCCACACTGCAATTTAGCCCACGGAACCGCGCCAACTATAATTAGAGAACGTGGATAAATTTTGTAATTTATGTTTATCTTCTTTTTCTTATCATTATCGTTTTCATTTGAAAAAATATAATTGCAATCATTGGAAGTGCGGGAGTGCCACACGGCAATTTAGGCTAACTCCACAGCGCCAACTATAATTAGAAAACGTGGTAAATCTTTTAATTAATGTTATCTTTTTCTTCTTCTTCTTATTTTTTTATTTCAAAATATATAATTTAATTTTCGGTGTCAGTGAAGCCCCACTACACCACGCTAACTATAATTAAACAATGTGAGTAAATTTTGTAATTTATATTCATCTTCTTCTTCTTATTATTATTATTTTTTTATTTTTATTATAAATGAATTATCGAAGGCACAGGAGTGCCCTCTGCAATTTAGCCTCACGGCGCCGCGCCAACTATAACTGGGGCGCCGATGTAATTTTTGTAATTTATGTTCATCTTTCTCTTCTTCTTATTATTATCTTTATTTAAAAAAAATATAATTGTAATCATCGGTGGCGCGGGGCACCACACTGCAATTTAGCCATTGGCACCGCGCCAACTATAATTGTTTTCATTTGAAAAAATTATTTTCATTTGAAAAAAATATAATTGAAACCATTGGTGGTGCTGGAATACCACACGGCGATTATAGATCACTCCACCGCGCCAATTATAATTAGAAAACGGAGCAAATTTTGTAATTAATGTTCATCTTCTTTTTCTTTTGATGTTTTATTCCAAAAAATATAATTAAATTTTCGGTAGCACTGGAGCCTCACTACATCACACTACATCAAAAACTGCTGTGGCTATGATTATTTGAACTGACATTTCATCAGACTAAAAAATAAAACAGTGCTGTGTGATTAGTTCAATGTATAAACAAATCATTATCATATAGTAGAAATTTTCATTCAGTAAGCAGCTGCCCAAACCAAAGCAAATTTTCTATGGTTCACATAATTTTTATCTCAGACTAGTCCAAATCTTTTCTGTCTAGACATACGCCCGGGGAAGAATCGCCCTTTTTTCCTGCTCTATTGTTAGAGCATTTTTCAAGACTAGTTTAATATTGTCAACTGTGCAATAAAAACAGTGCATTATGTTGTCTTGTGTTTAACGTGTTAACTAGGTTGTTTTTTTTCAAGAAATTTCCAAAAATTTTTAATTGTTTTTTTAATTATAAAAAATTAAAAAAACACAGACAATATGTTTCTAAACTTAGGAATTTATAGGCTAAAAATTTTCAAAATATTTACTAAAAACTGTTTAAAAACTGACCTCTGCCAATCATATCAACATATTTTTAATTTTGAATTTACAATCAAATTTTTATACAATTAGTTTGTTGTCCTAAATAAATCTGTTTTTAAAGATTGGTATTATATCAAAGAACCCTATTAATAAAATAAAAGAATTTACAAATCACGATTTTTCTTTTTGCAGTTGGATACCTGCGCCAAACGGTTTTGTTTGTTTAAACTAGCAAACATTTTTTCAGATAGCAGATTTTGGTCTTGCTCGGTTGGCAAAGGCGGCTGAAAATAGCGAACTTCCAGCTTACACTGGGTATAAGTCTATGTTTCCCGAAAAATGGTAAGACTGCGTTTCTACAGCATAAAATTGAGTCTTTAATAATAATAATAATGTTTAAAAGTCGAGATTCTCTGGCTGCAAAAAAAATTTACAAAACAATTTAGTTGCGGCATTAATATATCAAGACCTCAGCGACAAGCTATGGTTGAATTATATCTGGCTGACGTCGAAAATTAAAATGCAGACATGAGCGGACAAATTTAAATTGTGCGGTAATGATTTTTTTTAAACAAATAAGAACGCAGAATTTTTTAATTCCACTTTTTCACAAAGTATACAAAAAATTAACCAACTTTAGCCCTTAAAAAATTGCATTTGGGTTTCAAATTAAGTATTTTGATAAGTTATTATTGGAATACAAGTTCTTATCTTTATTATTAACTCGCTTAAGTAAAAAAATTTTAATGGTTTTGTTGTAAAATTGTCAATTAAATACTGCAATTATCGAGGTCAGCTAGATTTTTTCGCCTTTGTTACGCTAAGAAATTCCTCCAAACTATCATGGTCCTACATAGTATTTGATTTCTGTGGCCATTTGATTTAGGGTCGATGGAGCCTAGGGAACTTGAAGCTGGAACTTGGAGCCAAAAATAGAGAACTTGGAGCCGTAAGTGGGGAACTTTGAACCGTAAGGTGGGGACTTGGAACCAAAAATAAAAATCGCTAAAACGTGTACCTAGACCTAAGCGAAACCTAAATTTTACCCCAAACCAATTTTTCCGAAGGGCTCCGAGTTCCCAAAAATTTTTGATGGCTTCAAGTTCCCTGCTTGTGGCTTTAAAAACCCCGTCCGTACCGGCCATTTGAGAAAAGAAAAGTGTTTTTCTAAATTTTAGTAATACTATTTTATTTAAATAATGTGTGGTAGAAAAAAGTGTGGTAATCAAATGTGGCGAAAAATCTCTTTATAGGTGCAATAAACGCTTTAAATTTAACTTCTACGTTAAGTTTTCATGTAGAGTCCAAGGGTGGTCAGAAGTAAGAGGACCTTTCAAAATAGTTTAAATAGAACTGACACATCAATTGTGAATGTAAGTTATTTCAGCCAAAATTAAACAAATGATATCAATTTTCAGAACAAAAGACGTAAATATTAAGATTTTTTAATAAAACAAAATTTTTTGTTGTATTAAAAACATTTTAGTAATAATTATAAACAAAAAAAATATTTTTATTGTTTAAGCAAAAGGTTTTGCTTTTTTTGGTTTTCAATTTTTTATTTCAGTGTAATTAATATTTTCTATCTGAAATAAAAAGAAAAAACTGCGTTCTTATTTGTTTTAAAAAAAACGTCATTACCGCAAAATTTTAAATAGTCCTCTGCCCCTCATGTCTGCATTTTAATTTTCGACGTCAGCCAGATATAATTCAATTATAGCTTGTCGGTGAGGTCTTGATATATTAATGCCGCAACTAAATTGTTTTGTAAATTTTTTTTGCAGCCAGAGAATCTCGACTTTTAAACATTATTATTATTATTAAAGACTCAATTTTATGCTGTAGAAACGCAGTCTTACCATTTTTCGGGAAACATAGACTTATACCCAGTGTAAGCTGGAAGTTCGCTATTTTCAGCCGCCTTTGCCAACCGAGCAAGACCAAAATCTGCTATCTGAAAAAATGTTTGCTAGTTTAAACAAACAAACCGTTTGGCGCAGGTATTATTTGTTCCGACTGCAAAAAGAAAAATCGTGATTTGTAAATTCTTTTATTTTATTAATAGGGTTCTTTGATATAATATTTATGCCAATCTTTAAAAACAGATTTATTTTAGGACAACAAACTAATTGTATAAAAATTTAATTGTATACAATTCAAAATTAAAAATATATTTTGATAATTAGCAAAGGTGTATATTTTTAAACAGTTTTTCATAAATATTTTGAAAACTTTTAGCCTATAAATTCCTAAGTTTTAGAAACATATTGTCTGTGTTTTTTTTAATTTTTTATAATTCAAAAAAACAATTAAAAATTTTTGGAAATTTCTTGAAAAAAAACAACCTAGTTAACATGTTAAACACAAGACAACATAATGCACTGTTTTTATTGCACAGTTGACAAATTGTAAACTAGTCTTGAAAAATGTGCTCTAACAATAAGAGCACGGGAAAAGAGCAATTTGTCCCCCGGGGCGTATGTTTAGAAACAAAAAGATTTTGAGACTAGTCTGAGATAAAAAGTATGTGAACCATAGGAAATTTGCTTTGGTTTGGGGCATATCCCCCCACTGAATGAAAATTTCTACTATATGAGAATAATGATTTGTTTTGCATTGAACTAATCACACAGCACTGTTATTTTTTCAGTCTGATGAAATGTAGGTTCGAATAAGAATCATCACCACCAGCAGTTTTTGATGTAGTGTGATGTAGTGAGGCTCCACATGCTTACCGAAAAATTTCATTATTATTTTTTGGAATAAAAAACATCAAAAGAAAAAGAAGATGAGCATTAATTCAAAATTTGCTCAGTTTTCTAATTATATTGGCGCGGTGTGTGATCTATAATCACCATATGGTATTCCAGCACCACCAATGGTTTTCAATTATATTTTTCAAATGAAAATAATTTTTTTCGAATGGAAAACAATTATAGTTTGAGGCACAGTCCAATGGCTAAATTCAGTGTGCATCCCCCCGCGCCACCGATGATTACAATTATATTTTTTAAATAAAGATAATAAT
>JASAMX010013057.1:0-11102 GCA_030248175.1 Microlaimidae sp. YZB2_3
ACGGTTGGCACGCAGCTGATTGGTCGCTCTGATTGATGTTTATTTCAGCAATAGTAGGTCAGCAGTTTTTGCGCGGTTTTCTAACAAAAAAAATTTAAATTGGTTCCACAGTTGCGAACGATATTTTCATCTAAACTGTATGCAAGCTATCACGTATGTGACTTTAATGGATTGCGCAGTGGAGCGATTGCAAAATGCATTTTTTCCTATAAATGCGTTCACAATTCAGACGGGCTTCAATACTGCTCTGCTTGTCAATAGCGAAAAAAAATGAAACTTTAGACGGAGGTTAGTTAGGTTTAACCGTTTTCAGGGGAATTAAATTTGCCACAAATTTTATCGATTTTTTTTCTGAAAACCTGCTTTCTGTGGTGCCCCAAATGGGCATCGTAATTATAGTGGTCTATGAAGATTCA
Organism: Microlaimidae sp. YZB2_3; assembly: GCA_030248175.1. Lineage (NCBI taxonomy): Eukaryota > Metazoa > Nematoda > Chromadorea > Desmodorida > Microlaimidae > Microlaimidae sp. YZB2_3. Next base: position 417 of record JASAMX010013057.1, read on the forward strand.
AAGCTTTATTTGTGGCTTTTTTGTTTAAATTAAGACAAATTACTAATATAGCAATAATTTTATTTAGTTAGAACCCTGGTTAGAACTTGTTTTACCTAAAAAATTTCTTTTGGAAAGTGAGGCTCCAGCTAAAATTGTGTATCAATAGTACTGTTAAAATGGCTTTTAGGACAGTAAATTAAGATTACACGATGGTTAAAATCATCTGATTTAAACGAACGGAAGTTGTTCAGCTGCAAGATTTTTCGTCTACAATAATGATGATCATATATAAATACTTTAAGCCATGAATCCTTAAAAGGTATCTTTATTTATTGCAGATAAATTTTTCCCAAGAATGGCAACCCGCGAAAACAGCTCCTCCAACAACCGTTCCCACAGAGCAAAACAGAATGGTGGTCACCAAAATCATATGACATTTTGAGGGTCCTTAAAATCCTGACGTGTAATAACCAGGTCCCAGCTGACTACTTGAAAGCTGATCAATCGTAAAATATAAAATGATTTGAATGCCCCCCTAACAAACGCATTTGCCTCTGTCGAATTTTACATGCACTACAGTACATAAATTTCGTTGCGAGCATAAACCGCAATGAAAATTTCTTCTTGTAATATATTAAATGAAATGACGAGGGCCGAGAAAATTCCATGGCTAAAGTGAGTAGTGATCGTTCTCGGAGCTCCGCAGTAACCCTTACAGCTCCGGAGTTCCGTCGTGTTTTAGCACTAATTTCATAAATATGGAGTAATGCCATATAATATTTTGCCAAGATTATGTTCAAGACTTATTAAAACCAATTTCAAAAACTTTAAATGGTGGGATTTTTGGATCTCTATTTTAAGAACGTCATTAGCATGAAATTTTAGATAAAAAGGAAAACCCGCAGTGGATGTACGATTGGACTATTTTTTATTTTGGTTGCCAAAATTATCTTAAAAACTTATTAAAACCAAAGCAAAAATTTTAAACGGTGGGATTTTTGGATCTCTATTTTAAGAACATTATTAGCATAAAATTTTAGATAAAAAGGAAAACCCGCAGTGGATGTACTAAATTTTGAACCATTTTTTTTATTTTGGTTGCCAAACTTTTCTTGAAAACGCATTAAAACCAATGCAAAAATTTCAAACGGTGGGATTTTTTCAATTCTTATTTTAAGAAATTATTAGCATAAAATTTTAGATAAAAAGGAAAACCCGCAGGTGGATGTACTATTGGACTATTTTCTTTTTTTGGTTGCCAAAAGTATTTGAAAACTTATTAAAACCAATGCAAAAATTTTAAACCGTGGGATTCTTTGGAACTCTATTTTAAGAACATTATTAGCATAAAGTTTAAAATAAAAAGGAAAACCGGCAGTGCAATTATACCATTGGACTATTTTCTTTTTTTGGTTGCCAAAAAGTATTTGAAAACTTATTAAAACCAATGCAAAAATTTTAAACTGTCGGACTTTTGGACCTTGATTTCAAGAAAATTAATTAGCATAAAATTTTCAAAGATAAAAAGGAAAACCCGCAGTGGATGTACGATTTGACTATTTTTATTTTTGGTCGTGTACATTGCGGGGTCTTGGTTTTTAGGAGGTGACGTTAGTGCACAAAATGAGCCACAGTTTGATAAATATGTGTGTCTGTGACTGATTTTAAATTTAAAACAGGACCCTATTAATGACAGAACTAGTCACAGTCACGGTGATCCTTATAAGTTAGAGGTGAAATTTATTTTGCCGTAGACCCAGTTATACCAAGTAATGCCATATTTTGCCAAAATTATCTTGAAAACTTATTAAAACCAATGCAAAATTTTAGATGTTGAGATTTTTGGATCTTGATTTTAAGAACGTCATTAGCGCAAAATTTTAGATAAAAAGGAACTCCAGTGGATGTACCATTTAATGTTTTTTATTTCGGTTGGTGCAATTCGCGTGGTTGCTGTTGGTTTTTAAAAAGTTAATGTTCATCGCAACAATTTCTAAGTAATAATGTTTTACCATTTTTTAAATTATTTAGGAGGAATGCATAGCCGATCATCCTAAAACTTTACTTCCACTGAGCAGACTAGGAAAACTAGGATTTTCTACAACTTTAATTTTAAGCCCGGTTCACACTGTGGGGGCAATGCCACCGCATGGTGGCATTGCCACCGCCAGGTGGCATTGCCACTTGTGTCCAACGTTAAAAATATGACGTGTTCACACTGAGTTGGCAATGTCCCGATGGCATTGCCACCGCGAGGTGGGGATTGCCACCTCAGTGTGACCACGTCCTATCTTTGACGTTGGACACAGCCGTGGCATTGCCACCTCAGTGTGAACCGGGGTTGAAGTTTTTGTACCCTCATGCCCGGAGTAAAAAACGTATTAGTTTTTAATCTTTATCCGTTTTTTTAACTGACTCCAAACAACCGGTTTTTAATGTACCAGTATAAACTTTTAAAACCATTTTTTTAAACTGAAAATGGACAACACATTCACAGCGCGTTCATACCGTCATTTGTCACTCGTCAGTGTAAACGGGCTTGTCACTTGTCACTCGGTGTACACAGGTTTGTCACTTGTCACTCCAATGGAAACAAGCTTTTAAGCACGGCGGTAAATACTTCACACAAAAAGAAAAATGCTGGCGATTAAAATAGTCGTATACTGCGGCAAAATGGACCACAATTCGTATAAAATACAAGTGACTGTGCCTCATTTCAAATTTTCAGAAAGATCAGTAACTAACTACAGAATAAGTCGCATTCACACCCCGTCGACCATCTGCTCTGGGGAATTGCGCCACTTTGGAAATCGTGGTTGATTTGGTTTGATTGCCACACTGTGTGTTGTGTGCGCCGTGCCTTTTTGCGGGGAGGGGGACCAGGCCTTTAATGTGTGGCCATTGCGGCCTAGCCCACAACCGGAGGTCTAAGCTTATCTTTTCAACAATGTTTGGCCACCAAAAGATAAGTTCTCCACGGTAGGGTGCATTATTGCTAAACGCAGACCTAGGTAGGGAACTGGTGTGAGATAGCAAGTAAATCCTATTTAAATGGAGATATTTAAAATATAGCAGTAGCCACCCTTCCCCCTTAGCATTATTTTTAGCAGTAAATCAACCTAAAATAACAAAACGTAAGGTAAATTTTATTTCATTCTCAACTTACACTTATCTCTATGTCCTTTTGCCTCTATTTCTTTGATCTTTTTATGATATCTAACCATACATGGGCCACGGGGGGTTAACCCCGAATTCTGAGAAGGGGGGTTTATGTTCACTTCTCAGTGGGGGGGGGGGGAGAAAAAGCTGGTACAATTTTGGAAAAATGAAGCAAAAAAATGTCTTTAAAATGACTTCTAACTGCCTCCGAACTTAAGTTTTGAGGTCAAAATGAATGTTTTAAGCAATAAAAAGTCTCTAAACTGCAACAAAAAGGGCTTTTTAACCTAAAATTAGCGTTTTTTACCTATTTTTCCTTCAAAATCGGAAAACAATATGGGTACAATGGACTCCAGAAGAAAACGATATAAGTATTTTATTTTTCTCGGAATTTTACCCCCCTAATTTGGGATTTAAACCCCCTCCCCCCATTCCGGACCATCTCTGCCCATGTACGAATCTAACTACCATATTATTATTTAGTTTACCTTAGTTTACAATTTTGTTTTTTTGGTTATTTCCTTTTCACTATTATTATTATATACTATTCTCGTACAAAAATGTAAAACTCACATCTGCTCCCTAGAATCCCCTGATAGGGGTGGGGCCTTGACTAAAATTCTACATCAACGACAGTGCTGCTATAGGGTATTAGGCGGCAATATGGAATATCCATCGTCGGCCCGCTTCAACTATAAAAAAAGTCGCATTCACGGGTAAGGTATAAGGCAAGCACTAAAAAGACACTTACTACACCTATTACACCTACTACACCGACAGACCTAGGCGGGCTCGACAAAACACGAAATCAAAACAAAAAAGATTAACAAAAAAGGGCTTCCACCCCTCGGTCGGGTCATCGGTGTAGTAGGTGTCTTTTAGTGCTTGCCAATTTATAATGACTGACCGTGGCTCATTTCCCCGTAGTGACGACCGTATAAAGTGTATTTTCAGGGCGAACTGTTAAGGAATTTATACACTTCACGATGACCATCCCGATAATCTACGCTTTTTTGTGGTTTGCTGTATTCGGTGGGGCCGGTATACGATAGAAACAACGAGCGGAGGCCAACAACGTCACATGCAATTCCACTTACGGTATAAATTTTATTAAAAAACAAAATCGAATTTTATTATCTATACTGGTGATACCTCGTAGCTCCGGAGAAGAGCTCCGTTTTTAGGAGCTTTGGAGTAACCCCCGGAGCTCCGGAACTCTGCCCTATTTTTGTACTAATTTCATGGTTATTAAAAACGAGATGCTATAGATAATTGTTAAAAAAATTTTGTAAACTGAATTTTTTTAAAATTTAATAAAAAACAATAAAAAACTTCTCACCATGGAAACAAAATAACCTAGAAAATATTTCAAGCTTAAATATGTTTAAAATTGCTCATTTAGGGGGCTGGGAGCGAGTCGGCCGGGAGCGAGTCGGCGGGAGCGAGTCGTGGGCAACCCGTTTTATGCATATTTGTTTTATATGAAATCTAAAAAAAACCCAAACCCATAGTTAGGAGTTTTGCTAACCCTTAACTAGGGGTTATTGCCTTATTAGCTTGTATTTATAACAAATATGTATAAAATTAATAAATATATCAATTTATGCAATGCAAAGAAAGAGTTATATAAGATTTCTCGGAAAAAACCCAGAAGTTATAACGTTATCAAGAGTTTTAAACAACGTGCTAACATAGCACCTACTCAGCACGCGTTAAGTGGACCGGTCCCAGCCTCCTAAATGAGCAATTTTAAACATATTTAAGCTTGAAATATTTTCTAGGTTATTTTGTTTCCATGGTTAGAAGTTTTTTATTGTTTTTTATTAAATTTTAAAAAAATTCAGTTTACAAAAATTTTTTTAACAATTATCTATAGCATCTCGTTTTTAATAACCATGAAATTAGTACAAAAATAGGGCAGAGTTCCGGAGCTCCGGGGGTTACTCCAAAGCTCCTAAAAACGGAGCTCTTCTCCGGAGCTACGAGGTATCACCAGTATAGATAATAAAATTCGATTTTGTTTTTAATAAAATTTATACCGTAAGTGGAATTGCATGTGACGTTGTTGGCCTCCGCTCGTCGCTCCATTCGTATACCGGCCCCACCGAATACAGCAAACCACAAAAAAGCGTAGATTATCGGTATGGTCATCGTGAAGTGTATAAATTCCTTAACAGTTCGCCCCTAAAATACACTTTATACGGTCGTCACTACGGGGAAATGAGCCACGGTCAGTCATTATAAATTGGCAAGCACTAAAAGACACCTACTACACCGACGGACCGACCGAGGGGTGAAAGCCTCTTTTGTTACCTCTTTTGTTTGATTTTGAGGTTTTGCTTAGCTTGCTTAGGTCTGTCGGTGTAGTAGGTGTAATAGGTGTAGTAAGTGTCTTTTAGTGCTTGCCTTATAAATTACCCGTGAATGCGACTTTTTTTATAGTTGAAGCGGGCCGGCGATGGATATTCCATATTGCCGCCTAATACCCTATATCAGCACTGTTGTTGATGTAGAATTTTAGTCAAGGCCCCACCCCTATCAGGGGATTTTAGGGAGCAGATGTGAGTTTTACATTTTTGTACGAGAATAATATATAATAATAATAGTGAAAAGGAAATAACCAAAAAAACAAAATTGTAAACTAAGGTAAACTAAATAATAATATGATAGTTAGATACATACATGGGCAAGTTGGTCCGGAATGGGGGGAGGGGGGTTAAACCCCAAATTAGGGGGGGTTAAAATCCGAGAAAAATAAAATACTTATATCGTTTTTCTTCTGGAGTGCATTTTACCCATATCGTTTTCCGATTTTGAAGGAAAAATAGGTAAAAAACGCTAATTTTAGGTTAAAAAGCCCTTTTTGTTGCATTTTTGAGCTTTTTATTGCTTAAAACATTCATTTTGACCTCAAAACTTAAGTTCGGAGGCAGTTAGAAGTCATTTTAAAGACATTTTTTTGCTTCATTTTTCCAAAATTGGGGGGGTTAGCTTTTTCTCCCCCCCCCCACTCAGAAGTGAACATAAACCCCCCTTCTCAGAATTTGGGGGGTTAACCCCCCGTGCCCATGTATGGTTAGATAGCATAAAAAGATCAAAGAAATAGAGGCAAAAGGACATAGATATAAGTGTAAGTTGAGAATGAAATAAAATTTACTTACGTTTTGTTATTTTGGGTTGATTTACTGCTAAAAATAAAGTTAAGGGGGAAGGGTGGCTACTGCTATATTTTAAATATCTCCATTTAAATAGGATTTACTGCTATCTCACACCAGTTCCCTAGGTCTGCGTTTAGCAGGAATGCACCCTACCGTGGGAGAACTTATCTTTTGGTGGCCAAACATTGTTGAAAAGATAAGCTTAGACCTCCGGTTGTGGGCTAGGCCGCAATGGCCACACGGTAAGGGCGTGGTCCCCCTCCCCGCGGAAAGGCACTGTGCACACAACACACAGTGTGGCAATGGCAATTTTTGGAAAACCAAATCAAACACGATCTCCGAAGTGGCGCAATTCCCCAGAGCAGATTGTGGACGGGGTGTGAATGCGACTTATTCTGTAGTTAATAATGATCTTTCTAAAAATTTGAAATGAGGCACAGTCACTTGTATTTTATACGAATTGTGGTCCATTTTGCCGCAGTATACGACGATATTTTAATCGCCAGCATTTTTCTTTGTGTGAAGTATTTACCGCCGTGCTTTAAAGCTGGTTTCCATTGGAGTGACAAGTGACAAACCTGTGTACACCGAGTGACAAGTGACAAGCCCGTTTACACTGACGAGTGACAAATGACGGTATGAACGCGCTGTGAATGTGTTGTCCATTTTCAGTTTAAAAAAATGGTTTTAAAAGTTTATACTCGTACATTAAAAACCGGTTGTTTGGAGTCAGTTAAAAAACGGATAAAGATTAAAAACTAATACGTTTTTTACTCCGGGCATGAGGGTACAAAAACTTAAAGCCCGGTTCACACTGAGGTGGCAATGCCACCGCTGTTGTGTCCAACGTTAAACATAGGACGTGTTCACACTGAGGTGGCAATGCCACCTCGCGGTGGCAATGCCATCGGTGACATTGCCACCTCAGTGTGAACACGTCATATTTCTAACGTTGGACACAACAGCGGTGGCAATGCCACCTGGCGGTGGCAATGCCACCGGTGGCATTCCCACCTCAGTGTGAACCGGGCTTAAAAGTAAAGTTGTAGAAAATCCTAGTTTTCCTAGTCTGCTCAGTGGAAGTAAAGTTTTAGGATGATCGGCTATGCATTTCCTCCTAAATAATTTAAAAAAATGGTAAAACATTATTTACTTTAGAAATCTTTGCGATAAACATTCCGACGAACGGCGACCACGCGATCCACCAACCAAAATAAAAAATAGTCCAATCGTACATCCACTGCGGGTTTTCCTTTTTATCTAAAATTTTGCGCTAATGACGTTCTTAAAATAGAGATCCAAAAATCTCAACATCTAAAATTTTGCATTGGTTTTAATAAGTTTTCAAGATAATTTTGGCAAAATATTATATGGCATTACTTCGTATCGTCGGTACTACGGCAAAATAATCCACTGTCATTATAAAATACACGTGACTGTGACTCATTCTGTAGTTAATAGGGTCCTGTTTTAAATTTAAAATCAGTCACAGACACACATATTTTATACGAACTGTGGCTCATTTTGCCTTAGTAACGTCCTACGAACGGGGACCCCGCGATCCACCAACCAAAATAAAAAATAGTCCAATCGTACATCCACTGCGGGTTTTCCTTTTTATCTAAAATTTTATGCTAATAATTTTCTTAAAATAGAGATCCAAAAATCCCACCGTTTAAAATTTTTGCATTGGTTTTAATAAGTTTTCAAATACTTTTGGCAACCAAAAAAAGAAAATAGTCCAATCGTACATCCACTGCGGGTTTTCCTTTTTATCTAAAATTTTATGCTAATAATGTTCTTAAAATAGAGTTCCAAAAATCCCACCGTTTAAAATTTTTGCATTGGTTTTAATAAGTTTTCAAATACTTTTGGCAACCAAAAAAAGAAAATAGTCCAATCGTACATCCACTGCGGGTTTTCCTTTTTATCTAAAATTTTATGCTAATAATTTTCTTAAAATAGAGATCCAAAAATCCCACCGTTTGAAATTTTTGCATTGGTTTTAATAAGTTTTCAAGAAAAGTTTGGCAACCAAAATAAAAAAAATAGTTCAATCATACATCCACTGCGGGTTTTCCTTTTTATCTAAAATTTTATGCTAATAATGTTCTTAAAATAGAGATCCAAAAATCCCACCGTTTAAAATTTTTGCTTTGGTTTTAATAAGTTTTTAAGATAATTTTGGCAACCAAAATAAAAAATAGTCCAATCGTACATCCACTGCGGGTTTTCCTTTTTATCTAAAATTTCATGCTAATGACGTTCTTAAAATAGAGATCCAAAAATCCCCCCAAACAACACCATTTAAAGTTTTTGAAATTGGTTTTAATAAGTCTTGAACATAATCTTGGCAAAATATTATATGGCATTACTCCATATTTATGAAATTAGTGCTAAAACACGACGGAACTCCGGAGCTGTAAGGGTTACTGCGGAGCTCCGAGAACGATCACTACTCACTTTAGCCATGGAATTTTCTCGGCCCTCGTCATTTCATTTAATATATTACAAGAAGAAATTTTCATTGCGGTTTATGCTCGCAACGAAATTTATGTACTGTAGTGCATGTAAAATTCGACAGAGGCAAAATAGTTTTTGTAGGGCGTGCTTCAAATAGTTTTTATATTTTTTCATTAGCTTAAGTAGGCTAGGACATAGGTTATTACACGTCAGGATTTTAAGGACCCTCAAAATGTCATATAGTATTCGTGACCACGTTATATATGTTTTGCTCTGTGGGAACGGTTGTTGGAGGAGCTGTTTTAGCCAGTTAGCTCTTGGGAAAAATTTATCTCCAATAAATGAGAGATCTCCTTTTTTTTCTAAGGACTAATTGGCTAAAAGTGTTTTTATATGGTCATAACTCTGTAAAAATATTTCACACTGAACAACTTCCGTTTAAATGGGATGGTTTTGACCATCGTGTAATCTTAATTTACTGTCCTAAAAGCCATTTTAACAGTACTATTGATACACAATTTTAGCTGGAGCCTCACTTTCCAAAAGAAATTTTTTAGGTAAAACAAGTTCTAACCAGGGTTCTAACTAAATAAAATTATTGCTATATTAGTAATTTGTCTTAATTTAAACAAAAAAGCCACAAATAAAGCTTTGAATCTTCATAGACCACTATAATTACGATGCCCATTCGGGGCACCACAGAAAACAGTTTTCAGAAAAAAAATCGATAAAATTTGTGGGAAATTTAATTCCCCTGAAAACGGTTAAACCTAACTAACCTCCGTCTAAAGTTTCAGTTCTTTTCACTATTGACAAGCAGAGCAGTATTGAAGCCCGTCTGAATTGTGAACGCATTTATAGGAAAAAATGCATTTTGCAATCGCTCCACTGCGCAATCCATTAAAGTCACATAAGGAATAATTTGCATACAGTTTAGATGAAAATATCGTTCGCAACTGTCGAACCAATTTAAATTTTTTTTGTTAGAAAACCGCGCAAAAACTGCTGACCTACTATTGCTGAAATAAACATCAATCAGAGCGACCAATCAGCTGCGTGCCAACCGTGCTTATGCAAATTATTTTTTATGTGACGTTGGTCGATTATGAAATATCTAGCCGGAGCCCCCCCCCCAAACAAAATATCTCTCCAGATTGGACGCATTTCATTTTTCAAATTTGAAATAACTACAAATAAAAAACATTTCTATTTCAAAAATTTTAGTGACTTTCTCTAAAACATAAATTTTTTTAATAGCCCAACAAATTTACGTATGAAAAACCTGGACTGCGCAAAAATTACTTAAAAACAACGGTCAAAAATTAGAAAAATATATGATATTATTTGAATATTGTTATTAAATTTTATTATCTTAAAAAACAGGGTAAAATTAGTGTGATTTCATGACGAATTTTTATTTCGCGGCGGGATCGCGTACTCAAAATTTTGTTATGCTATGTAGCTGCAAAATAGTTTTTAATAGCGTTATTAAAAAAAGCATAATCGTAGTCCCCCCGAAAGAATGGGTCACAATTAATATGAAATCAACTATGACTATAGTGTCATGACACAAATTCATGAATCTCACGTATTAAATTTGCATACGGTGTTTTTTAATTTGCATGATCATTTTGTCGCACGCAGCTGATTGGTCGTTCCATATGATGTTCAGTTTACTAATCGAAAGTTAAACAATAGCAAACGTGGGGCGTTGCCCAATAAAATAATTTGCATATGGTGTCGTTTAATTTGCATGATCATTTTGTCGCACGCAGCTGATTGGTCATTCCATATGATGTTCAGTTTACTAATCGAAAGTTAAACAATAGCAAACCCGGGGTGTTGCCCAATAAAATAATTTGCATATAAGGTCCTTAAATTTGTTATAATCATTTTGCAAACCTGGGGCGTTGCCCAATTGGGC
>JASAMX010013058.1:0-12630 GCA_030248175.1 Microlaimidae sp. YZB2_3
TTATCAACCAAACCTAATTATAAAATTCAACCTGAAGGAAATTAAAAAAAAATTTATTGTTTGTGTAATTTTAGCGCTGCCCGGCAATAAAAAAAGGATCTTTATAGCTCCATCCAACACCCTCCCACCCATAAAAATAGAGTATGAAAATCTAAATAACATAATATCGTCGTTACTACGGCAAAGTGAGCCACAGTTCGTATAAAATGTGTGTGCCTATGACTCATTTTAAATTTAAATAAAGACTTTGTTAACTACAGAATGAGTCACATTCACGTGTATTTTACAATGACAGGGGCTCATTTTGCCGTGGTAACGACGATGTAAACAAAACAAAAAGAAAATACTTGAAAACCCCCCTCGTTCAGCGCTCTGGCGCCGTATCCTATTCTAGTGCCGCCTTCCAGATACTTCCTGACTGAGGGGTGAGTTTTGTATTTTTGAAATTCCTTGTACGGGTTTATGTGCGGGTTTTTGTAGTCCAAGGCGGTCACGAAACCCAGGGCGCATAGCGGCTGCCCGTTGTCTTCTATGTGGTACATAAAAGAACCGCCGTAAGTATCGTGAGACTAAAAAAAAAACAACTAATATTATACACTGTGCTGCATAATTGTTTTTTAAAATAACAAAAAAACACGTAAAACAATACAATTGATATATATGCAAAAATCTTTTTGTAATACAGTATACACACACTTTAAGGTCTCTCTGGAAAAACTTTGATTTTCGATTTTCCACACTTTAAGTATGGAAAATCGCGATTTTTGGCATACGAGATCTCGGAAAATACAGAATGTTTCCATAAAAAATTAATATAGGTGTTAAAAAGGCAGAAATACCACGATTATAAAGTGCACATTATTGGTAGTAGTTGAAATAATTGATATTAAAAATCAAACTATAACGAAATTTTTTGAAACCCTTAAAAATATATACTACTCAGTATTTATTAAAACAATACTTCCAATAAAGAGGAACTGTTACCCTTTTTCACGTACGTAAAAACCAATGGATATTATATTTTTGTATTTATGGTTTAGTATACGATTTTCCGTAAAAAATGGGGTTAATTTATTCAAAATTGCGGCGAAACGTGAATTTAATACAATTTGGTAAATTTTAAGCTGCAAATAGTATGTTTTTACTGAAATATATGATTTTTAAACTACCATAATAGCTCTCGTGCTGTTAATCTGTTGTGTGTGCATATTTTAGATTTAATAATGGCCGTGGGTTTATAAAACCCTTTCAGAAAAGCTGAGCAGATGGACATGTCATGAGCAGTCGGTAACGTCTACGCCTCAAATTTTGTGAGGTCGAGGGATCGATTCCCACTGTGAACATATTTTTATTGCCATATTTTAATTTAATATTAATATTTATTTTAGATTTGTTATAATTTTTTCAATGAATCAAAACAAAAAAAAATTATTTGTAAATATTTAAACCGCATTTTGTTTCCTACTTTTTGCCGCTTATTCGAATTTTCGTCGTTGGTATATTTTATTTAAAATATTATAATTCTCTATAATTACAATAAATAATATTTTATGTAATAATTAGTAAAAAATAATTTTTTTTTTGTATTTCTACTGGTTTTTATTGAACAATGTGAATTGAAAACTGTCTGGAGAGACCTTAAGCAGATACACATTTGTCATAGAATAAAATTAAGTGCACACAAATTTCTCATACAAAATCATATCAGGGTCACGGCACAGATTATTTAAAATTTGGAATCTTTTCTTTTACAACTAAAACTGCGCTCTATAATAACAATTATTATTTCTGAAATTTGAGCGGATCCGATAGAGAAGTGTTAACGTTCCCCGTGTCACGTTTTAGCTTGGATTTAAGCTAATTTTGAATTTAAGTACTAAATGAATTGTTATTTTTAAGGATCGAAGGATCGAATACCTGTGAGATACAAGGATCGAATTCGAATACCTGTGTCCGGCAATGCCACCATACATGAGCATAGAGGGGGGGGGGGTAGAAGGGGATCCGTTCCCCCTAGCCTCGAAATTTCGGACCCCCCCCCTCCCAAGAAAAAAATCTAGAGGGGGCCCCTCCCTCCAAAATTTTTAAATTTCGACACCCTACCCCCCTCTGGAATTCTAAATTTCCCCACCCCACCCCCTTCCGAGCCAAAATTTGGGTATGAATTTAGGTATGAATTTAGGTTAAAATTTACTGTCACAAACACGATTTGTTAGTAAAAAACAGTACTTTTGTACTCTTTTTATACATTTGGAAACCGGACCCCCTCTAATCCCCTCTGGATTTCAAACTGGTCTACCCCGGGTCGACCCCTCCTAAAAAGCTAGGGGGGACGGACACGGACCCCCTTCTGGACCCTCCTCCTAGCTTTCAAACGGTCATTTACCCAAGGTAGCCAGCCGCCCCCTAGTTTTCCGGTCCATGCTCATGCATGAATGCCACCATAACTCACTTTATTAGTAGCTGTGCCACGTTCCTGTTATGGTATTGATGCTGCCGGACTCCACTCGAAAACAAAAAAAAACTAAAAAAATCGCTATCTTTGACTTTTTTCGCAAAATCTTTGCAGGTTGTAAAATTAAAGCCATTTTAGACCTATTTTAGTTTCACTTTTTAGCCCTTTTTTCTATTTTTTTCCTCCTATTTTAGGCAACCTGGGTCAGTGGCGTGCCCAGGATTTCATTTCGGGGGGGGCGGTCTGGGGGGTACATACTAACCCTGAGGGGGGTCTGGGGGCGGCAGCCCCCCAGAAATGGGGGGTCTGGGGGGCGAGAGCCCCCCAGCGGGGTCAAGATGCAGAGCCCCTTTTCAGGGGGGTCCGGGGGGCAGAATGCCCCCCTGGTGAGAAAATTTCAATAATTAAGGCGCTAAAATACACTAGAAATTTTAATTCCAGATGATAATTAAAACAAAATTTAAGTTTTTTTTATTCCTATCCATTTAAAACATGTGTTTAAAACGTTAATAAAAGGTTAATAGTGTTTATAGTAGTTTTATTTAACATGTATGCCTTAACTATTGAGCGGCAAAATCGATTGAAATGGAAAAACTGAGATAAATTGTCAATTTAAACTACCCGCGAAGCGGGGAAAATTTGGTTTTTTGACTATTAATATGCTTTTGGAAGGCATCAGGAAAGTTTCTGTATTAATATTTAAGAAAAAAATTTTCTCTCTCAAAATTCAAAAAACGTAAGGGTCCCTCCCCCCTTACGAAAAAATCCGGCTTCGCCGGATTTCGGGGGGGGCGGCCGCCCCCCCCGCCGCCCCCCCCCCCCCCCTGGGCACGCCACTGACCTGGGTTGCTGGGTTTAAATAAAATTGCTTCCCCTACCCCACCCCGATTTCGAAAATGCTCCCGTTAAACCCCCAGTGGGGAGCATCACATAGGTTTATTCCCACAATATCACCATTCGAAGTACAAGCCTAAGTAATTAAACAATTTACCAGGGGCCATCCCACAGTATGTTCCACGTAGCCGTTCTTATGTTTACTGGGATCCAATTCCCACAATTCTTTTAGTCCGATAGCGAAACTCATGGGTTCGCAATTTTCCCTGAGATTGAAATTCTTACTGACGGCTTTCGTAAGGTGACCGCGACAGCCCTCTGCGAAAATCGTCACTTTGGCATGAAGTTCCATTCCGCACTCGAAATTTTCCTGAAAAGCCGATAATTTCATAAATGTCAATAAGTTTTTTTTGTTCATTTTAACATTATATTATTGTTTTTAAAGCTACGTTAAGTAATGGTAGACCTGTGCTCGCCCCCCCCCCTCTCGGGGTTTTATTGGAGGGGAGGCGGCAATTCCCAAACGGGGGGGGGGCAACTTTTTTGAAACGGGGGGAAATAAAACGGGGGGCAAGCAGGGGAGAAAAAAAGAGACAAAAAGAAGAAAAAAAGAATGGAAAAGGGAAAAAAGGGATAAAAAAAGCGAAAACAAGGTAAAAAGGTCTAAAGCTAGAATCCCTAAAAGGCTAAAACTCAAAAAAAATAGCAAGAGCCATCAAGCAAAAACCATTTGACTTTTTCTTTTTCGGGGGGGGCAAATCCTCTATAAAGCGGGGGGGGGGCATTTCCAGACCGCACAGCTGATGTTTTTATAATTTCTTGATGATTTTTAAAAAATTACAAGAACTCTTTTTATGTTCTTAAAATCTTTCGACCAACCTTTTTTTTAGATCTACTTTTAGAAAACACATTTAATACAAACAACAAATTTTCAAAGTTTCTGTCCAGCGAGCACACACAAATCATTTAACTCCAAAGAAACCACTCCCTTTTCATTTCAGATTCTTTTTATAAAAAAAATCTAGCGACTGGGAAAAAGAAAAGCATTAGCTTCACGTGAGCAAATCAATTACCACCCTTTCCAGGACCCAAAACCGGCTGCACCTTCTCTCCCCCGCCCATCCCGGGACAGTTTCACAATAAAGCCAAAGAAAATAATTTTAGTTTGTTGAAGCTTACAAACTTACAAAACCGCAGCCCATTTCATCGTAATTTAAATAATAGCTAAAAGTAAATAGTTAAATAGAAGAAAGAAATTTAGTGAAATTTAGTGAATTTGGAAAGAAAGAAATTTATTTTTAGCAATTATCTATAAATCCACAATATGAGTAAAAATATAAAAATATCTTCAAAAACAATCGGAAAACGACTACCTTTGGTGATCCGTCTTTTGCAATTCCAACATAATTTAGTTTCTCTCCTTTCCCGCTTCCTCTTCATGATAAAGAATCTTAAATATACAAGCATAAAAATGAAACATTAATTAACTCCAGATAAACGATTTCCTTACAATTTTTTATTTTTATTTTGGGCCACTAGGTATGCAAGCGATCGACACCTCTTTCAAAATTTTAAGCTTTCATTCATTAAAATCTAAGCTTTTCATTTTTAACGACGCAAAACCGCGCTACGTCCCTTAATTATTGATTTTAATTTAATTAATATTGTGATATTAAAAACATTAGTAATTAAAAGTTAGTTTTAAATAATAAGATTTCCAAAACCGTTTAAAAAAAAACAGTTAAAGTGGTTACTAACATGACGTAGAAGCCTTACTTTTTACAATCATATAAAATAATTATTATAATATACCTCAGATGCGGCATAGCCTGGATATATTTCAAATCCTAGCGATTCGGCGTGTAGACCCAACCATTTTACCACGTGTCCCAAACGGACTATGTAATTCCCGTGGTTATCCATTGGAAAAAGCTTAGGAATAATAGGCACTGGAATTCTTCCTTTTTCCGTAAGGATGGCAAGACTTTCACTGGTCACTTTCTGTTTTACAGGAATCTAAAACATTCTATTCCATTCTATCACCCGAAAAAAATTTTTTATTACATGAAATTTAAAAAAATAATAAACAAAATACTAAATCATGGGTATGGCGTATGGGGTATCCTAATTTATCTAAAATTTATCTATAAAAACAGATAAATTTTAACCATATTAAATTTTAAAAAATAGGTGAAGTAATGAAAAGCTTAAATTTAAAATTCGATTCAACATTGACTACTTGATCAGTAATCATTAATGCCAAGTAATCATTAATCAGTAATCGTTTATGCCAAAATCATTCCACTAATAAATAAACCATAGGCGAGGCTAGGGGAGGGTGGACCCCACCCTGCCCCCCCTTTCTCACCTATGCTAGTAACCATAGGTGGGCAGCCTTCCAGATTTTTTTTGGGAGGTATACCTAACCTCCAAAATTTGGGAGAGGGGGGAGTTCTTTTCCACAGAATTTTCGTTCAGAGTATACCTCAAATACCTCATTTTTTGCGTTCTTAGTACAGAAATCCCCCAAATTTTAAAGATACGGGGTACCCCTAAATTTCTGGGGTGGGGGAGCCGGGGTTACCCCAAATTTTTTGGGTGTTGTCGGTAGTAATCGGGATTTTTTCGGGGGTTACCTATACGTATAACCATATGGGGAAGTTGGTCCGGAGTGGGGGGGGGGTTAAACCCCAAATTAAGGGGGTTTAAAATCCGAGAAACGCTAAATACCCATATCGTTTTTTTTTCTGGAGTGCATTTTACCCATATCGTTTTTGAGTTTGAAAAAAAATAAATAAAAAACGCTATTAGGTCAAAAAGGCCCCCAACCTCCCCTTCCCATTATCGTAAAACCCCCCAACCATAGGTGGTCAGAAGAGACGGTTGGGGGTTGTTCTGCCAGGAATCCCAATTATAGCCGACACACCCCCTAAAATTGGGGGTACCCCGACACCCCTTTAAAATTTGGGGTCCGTCTTTTGAAGCCTAAAAATAGGGTATTTGAGTATACCTCAAAAAAGAGTTTTGGGACACGCCCCCCCCCAAATTTCGTGGGTCGGGTATACGCTATCCCCCCCAAATCCGTAAGGCTGTCCACTTATGCCCCCAACCCGCTTCACCTATGCAACATAGGTGGGCAGCCCTCCCTGCTCACCTATGCTGCAATAACGAATCAAATTCATTTAGGATATCCGTCCTTATATTCCTTATTTTATTGTTTTCTTTTAATAATAGTTATTTGCGTATATAAAAACTAAATTTAAATTCAATTACATCTGTTTCTGTCCAGTTAGGAATAAGTTCGTCCAAACCTTTTGTTTCAATTACAGCACCAGATAAGATATGAGCACCTAAATTCATGTAGAGTGTTCATTCACCAAAAACCAAAACTAAAAATACTACAAATAAACATCAATGGCATTAACACAGGCATCACAGAGCTACAAATGCTCGCCAACAAAAGTTTGGAGACCAACATCATCACCATGTAAAGAACAAAACTAGAAACCTAAAAAATACACCACAACTACAAGACTACACCGCGTGCAGACAAGACAGACAAGGCAAAGCTGGGGGAAGACTACTAAGACACAAAGACACTATCGTCTCCATAGGTGAGAAAGGGGGGGGGGCCGGGTGGGGTCCGCCCCCTTCTCACCTATGGAGACATAGTTCCTTGTGTCTTAGTAGCTTCCTTTTATCTCCACGCAGTCCCGTCTTGTAGGATTTGTGTTATTTATTTGCGATCTTTGATTTTGCCTTTTCTTACACTGTATATTCTGCTTGATTTTGTTGGCAGCATTTGTAGCTCTGTGAGATGCCTGTGTTAATGCCATAATAGTATTTTAGTATTTTTAGTTTTCGGTTTTTGGTAATAACACTCTTCATGAATTTAGGTGCTCATATCTTATCTGGTGCTGTAATTGAAACAAAAGTTTTGGACAACTTATTCCTAACTGGACAGAAACAGATGTAATTGAATTTAAATTTAGTTTTTATATACGCAATAATATTATTATTTAAAGAAAACAATAAAATAAGGAATATAAGGAACAGATATATTAAATGGATTTGATTCGTTCTGCGTGGCGTGCGCGAGCAGGGAGGGCTGCCCACCTATGTTGCATAGGTGAGACGGGGTGGGGGCATAAGTGGGCAGCCTCCTAAGAGTGTAACTATGCCCCGACCCCCTGAAATTTGGGGGGGGGGGGCTTCCGAACTTTTTTTGAGGTGCTCAATACCTATTTTACATTTTAGTACTGGGGGACCCCCCAAAATTTTAAAGGGGTTCCGGGGTACCCCAAATTTTGAGTATAGTCAGCCTCTAATAAGGGATTTTTGAGTATAACAACCCCCAACCTCTTCTACCACTATGGTTGGGGGTTTTACGCATACGCACAGGGGAGTTGGGGGCCTTTTTTAAAATTAGCTTTTTTATTTATTTTTCTTTGAAAATCAAAAAAACATATGAGATAAAATGCACTCCCAGAGAAAAAACAATATGGGTTGTTGTAGTTTTTGTCAAATTTTGATTCCCTTAATTTGTTTCACTCCCCCCTCGTCAAACTTTCATATGGTTATACGTATAGGTAACCCCCCGAAAAAAATCCCGGATTGCTGCGACATCTAAACATTCCGCTACCCCCACCCCTGAAATTTAGGATTACCCCGACGCTCCTAAAAAATTTGCAGATTTATATTACTAAGAACGCAAAAAATGAGTATTTGGTATACTCTGAACGAAAATTCTAAATCCCCCCTCTCCCGAATTTTGGAGGTGTTACCTCCAAAAAATCTGGAAGTGCCGCCCTGTGGTTGGGCGGAGGGGGCAGGTGGGCCCCGCCCCCCTCTCTGGCCCCGCCCTACGCTTTATTTATTAGTGGAATGATTTTGGCATAAACATTACTATTAATGATTACTTGGGCATTAATGATTACTGATCAAGTAGTCAATGTTGAATCGAATTTTAAATTTAAGCTTTTTCTACTTTCACCTATTTTTAGAAATTTAATATGTTAAAATTTATCTGTTTTTATAGGATAAATTTTTGATAAATTCCAGAATACCGTACGCAAATTCTCATGATTTAGTATTTTTGTTTATTTATTTTTTTTAAATTTCATGTAATAAAAAATTTTTTTCGGTGATAGAATGGAATAAATTTTTAGATTCCTATTAAAACAGAAAGTGACCAAAACTCCGTCCTTACGGAGAAGGGAGAACCGTATTATTCCCTAAGCTTTTTCCGATGGATAACCACGGGAATTACATAGTCCGTTTTTTGGGAACACAGTGGTAAAATGCATTCGGCTCTACACAAATCGGCTAGGACCTGAAATAGTATCCAGGCTATGCCGCATCTGAGGTATATTATATAATAATTATTTTATATGATAAATTAAAAAGTAAGGCTTACATTAGTTTGGTAACCACTTTTAACTGTTTTTTTTAAACGTTTTGAAAATCTTTATTATTTAAAAAGTTAACTTCACCTTTTTTAAAATTCACAATATTAATTAAATTAAAAACAAATAATTAAGGGACGCGTTTTGCGTCGTTAAAGTGACGAAGCCTAATTTTTAAATCAATGCAAAGCTTGAATTTTGAAAATAGGTGCCCTCAAATCAGTTTGGCTCCACCTAGTGGCCCAAAAATGAAAATAAAAAATTGTAAAAAATATATAAAAAGTTAATTTTCATTTTTATGCTTGTATATTTAAGATTCTTTATAGACCGGGAGTGTAAAGGGATAACAACAAATATTCAAATTGGGAGACGGATCACAAAAAGTAGTCGTTTTCCGATTGTTTTGAAGATATTTTTATATTTTTACTCATATTGTGGATTTATAGATAATTGCTAAAAATAAATTTCTTTCTTTCCAAAATTCACTAAATTTCACTAAATTTCTTTTTCTTCTATTAGTTTGTTACTTTTAGCTATTTATTAAATTACAATGAAATGGGCTGCGTTTTGTAGTTTTGTAACTTCAACACCAAACTAAAATTACATATAATTATTCTTTGGCTTTAATTGTGAAACCTCCGGGACTGGCACCACAAACGAATTCCGCCGGATTTTCCGGGTCCATTGGAAAAGGGTGGTCTAAATCGATTTGCTCCACCGCGGAGCTAATGACCTTTTCTTTTTCCCAGTCGCTAGATTTTTTTTATATAATAGTTTTAAATGTAAAACATAAACGATATGAGTGGTTTCTCATTATGGGACCGCTTAAGAGATCCGGCGTGTGCACTCCGCTCAGGACAGAAAACTTTGCACAAAATATTGTTGTTTTAGTATTAAATTAGTTTTTTACACTAAAAGTAGATCTAAACAAAAAGTTGGGTCCGATTTTAAGAACATAAAAATATAAAACTCAACATGGATTATAAAAATATGACACAAGTACCGAGACCTGTGCCGCGCTCCTCCCCCGCTTTATTAGAGGATTTGCCCCCCCGCCAAAAAATGAAAAAGTACCCATTTTGACCTATAATGACCAAATTTCAATTTTTTTTGCAGTTTTAAGCCATTTTGTATTTTAAGCCATTTAGGAGATTACCTTTTTCCTTTATCCTTTTCCCTTTTCATTCTTTTTCTTCTTACCCCGCGCCATTTTCCCGTTCAAAAAAAGCCTTTGGGAATGCCCCTCCCCTCCGATAAAACCCCGAGAAGAGGCGACGCAGGTTTTACTTAACGTAGCTTTAAAAACGAGAATAATATAATGTTAAAATGAACAAAAAAAACTTATTGACGTTTACGAAATTATCGGCTTTTCAGGAAAATTTCGAGTGCGGAAAAATGGAACTTTCATGCCAAAGTGACGATTTTCCGCAGAGCTGTCGCGGTCACTTTACGAAAGCCGTCAGTAAGAATTTCTAATCTCAGGGGAAAATTGCGAACCCATAGTTTCGCTATCGGATAAAGAGTTGTGGGATTGGATCCAGAAAACATAAGAACGGCTACGTGGAACATACTGTGGGATGGCCCCCTGCGTAAATCCTTTATTACTTAGCTTGTACTTTTCGAATCATAGATATTGTGGGGAACAAACCTGTGTGATGCTCCCAGCTGGGGGTTTAACGGGATCTTTTCCGGGGGTGGGGTTAGGGGAATTTTTTTTAAACCCAGCGAGCCCAGGGTCAGGGCGTGCCCAGGGGGGCGGGGGGCGGCCGCCCCCCCCCCCCGAAATCCGGCGAAGCCGGATTTTTTCGTAAGGGGGGAGGGACCCTTACGTTTTTTGAATTCTTTTTTGAGAGAGAAAATTTTTTTTCTTAAAATATTAATACAGAAACTTTCCTGATGCCTTCCAAAAGCATATTAATAGTCAAAAAACCAAATTTTCCCCGCTTCGCGGGTAGTTTAAATTGACAATTTATCTCAGTTTTTCCATTTCAATCGATTTTGCCGCTCAATAGTTAAGGCATACATGTTAAATAAAACTACTATAAACACTATTAACCTTTTATTAACGTTTTAAACACATGTTTTAAATGGATAGGAATAAAAAAAAAACTTAAATTTTGTTTTAATTATCATCTGGAATTAAAAATTTCTAGTGTATTTTAGCGCCTTAAATTAAAAATTCTCCCCCCGGGGGGCCTTAAGCCCCCCCGCACCCCCCTGACAAGGGGCTCTGCCCCTTGACCCCGCTGGGGGGCTCTCGCCCCCCAGACCCCCCCCATTTCTGGGGGGCTGCCGCCCCCAAGACCCCCCCTAAGGGCTAGTCTGTACCCCCCCAGACCGCCCCCCCGAAATGAAATCCTGGGCACGCCACTGACCCAGGTTGCCTAAAAAATAGGAGGAAAAAATAGAAAAAAGGGCTAAAAAGTGAAACTAAAATAGGTCTAAAATGGCTTTAATTTTACAACCTGCAAAGATTTTGCGAAAAAAGTCAAAGATAGCGATTTTTTTAGTTTTTTTTTGTTTTCGAGTGGAGTCCGGCAGCATCAATACCATAACAGGAACGTGGCACAGCTACTAATAAAGTGAGTTATGGTGGCATTCATGCATGAGCATGGACCGGAAAGCTAAGGGGGTGGCTGGCTACCCCGGGTAAATGGCCCTTTGAAAGCTAGGAGGGTGGTCCAGGTCCAGGGGGGTCCGTACCCCCTTAGCTTTTTAGAAGGGGTCGACCCGGGGTAAACCAGTTTGAAATCCAGAGGGGATTAGAGGGGGTCCGGTTTCCAAATGTATAAAAAGAGTACAAAAGTACTGTTTTTTACTAACAAATCGTGTTTGTGACAGTAAATTTTAACCTAAATTCATACCTAAATTCATACCCAAAGTTTGGCTCGGAAGGGGGTGGGGTGGGGAAATTTAGAATTCCAGAGGGGGTAGGTTGTCAAAATTTAAAATTTTTTGGAGGAAGGGGCCCCTAAATTTTTTCTTGGGAGGGGGGGGGTCCCGAAATTTCGAGGCTAGGGGGAACGGATCCCCTTCTACCCCCCTTCTATGCTCATGTATGGTGGCATTGCCGGACACAGGTATTCGAATTTGATCCTTGTATCTCACAGGTATTCGATCCTTCGATCCTTAAAAATAACAATTCATTTAGTACTTAAATTCAAAATTAGCTTAAATCCAAGCTAAAACGTGACACGGGGAACGTTAACACTTCTCTTATGGGATCCCGCTCAAATTTCAGAAATAATAATTCGTTATTATAGAGCGCAGTTTTAGTTGGAAAAAGAAAAGATTCCAAATTTTAAATAATCTGTGCCGTGACCCTGATATGATTTTGTAGGAGAAATTTGTGTGCACTTAATTTTATTCTATGACAAATGTGTATCTGCTTAAGGTCTCTCCAGACAGTTTTCAATTCACATCGTTCGATAAAAAACCAGTTGAAATACAAAAAAAATTTTATTTTTTACTAATTATTACATAAAATATTATTTATTGTAATTATGAGAGAATTATAATATTTTAAATAAAATATACCAACGACGAAAATTCGAATAAGCGGCAAAAAGTAGGAAACAAAATGCGTTTTAAATATTTACAAATAATTTTTTTTTGTTTTGATTGATTGAAAAAATTATAACAAATCTAAAATAAATATTAATATTAAATTAAAATATGGCAATAAAAATATGTTCACAGTGGGAATCGATCCCTCGACCTCACAAAATTTGAGGCGTAGACGTTACCGACTGCTCATGACATGTCCATCTGCTCAGCTTTTCTGAAAGGGTTTTATAAACCCACGGCCATTATTAAATCTAAAATATGCACACACAACAGATTAACAGCACGAGAGCTATTATGGTAGTTTAAAAATCATATATTTCAGTAAAAACATACTATTTGCAGCTTAAAATTTACCAAATTGTATTAAAT